>WWET01003255.1:144275-162542 GCA_011038615.1 Limnodynastes dumerilii | reverse complement strand
AATATCTTATAGTGCGTTAGGATTAGTTTATAAAGATCATTTTAGAAGTATTATAATTAGTTACTAAATTATTATTTATTCTCTAATGGTAAAGCTGTTTCGAATATAAATTGACAAAGTAAATATTTTTTTCATATAAAAGAGAATTTATTGTGCGTCAGAGCTTGCGAAGTGTGTGTGTGGTTACAGGAGGTCCCCACGTCGCCCCTGGTGGTCATTATACCCACGTCCATACATACCCAGAAAAAGAAGACTTGGTGGAGGCACTACACAAAGAGAAGTAAGTGATATACACACAAAGAGTTATAGATACTCCCCTGTGTTGGAGAAAAAATCTGTTATATAACATTGCACATGTTGGTAACACAGTGGCTTATGTAGCATAACAAGTACAGTATCTGTTCAAAAAAGAGGAAAGCAAAACACCCTATCTAGATATTTGGAGAGCTACCCCTCACAGCCACGCTTCACACTTCCAGGCAGTGGATATTCCTCCCAGACCTCTTATAAGCAGAATCTCACATAGTATATTTTACATGTGCTTTTTAAGAAATCAAGAACTGGACATTTGTGGCAACTCAGAGTCCAGCCTTCAACCTGATGCGCATTTTGACTGAGAGTAACAGACCCTCCAACATGACCCATTCCATTAGGTACAATTCAATCCACTTCTGAGCTTTCAACTGTCACTCACCTGGTTTAAATGAATTAACTGATATTTCAAAAACTATTTGCCTCTTCAACAAAGGTAGTTACCATAGTAACTGACAGTTGGAAACTGAGGAGCAGAGTATTTTGTACCTAATGGAATGGGTCAGGTTGGAGGGTATGGAGTAAGGCTTTGTCATAAGGCTTTGTCAAAGGTACAAATGAAAGATCTCATATCAACCAATGAAATGCCAACAAGCATCCTCAGTCTAATCATGGCAGGTAGCACCTGACAATTGAGCTACAAAGCCAACTACAAAAGAAAATGGAGGATTTTGTTTTTAGTGACTGTGCATCATATAAACCGGGTAGTGACAATTGGTCAAAGGACTTGTCAATGTTGAAAAGTTTATTGATCAAACAAGCTAAGAGTTTTTGGATTATGTTGATGAGTAAAAAATATATAAGTAACAACTACATATGCTCCCCATGTTTGAATTAGCTACATCTGAATTACAAAAGGAGTGGGATCCACCCTAACTAAATGTTCACTAGAATTGCTGATGATTCTGATCAGACATGAGGAAATTATGTTAGGGAAAATTAACCAAGATATTGCGAAAATAAGTGAATCATTAAAACAATATGAGAATCTTGATCCCTTTAAAACTATATACATGAAAATTAAGAATAACATTCAGAGTTCTGATCAGGAGATAATAGGTACTGAAAGGTCAAAATTTTGTAAAAGACAAGGATTATTTTGTCTTTAACCGAGTTTACACTTGGTGATCATAGAAAAACAATAATAGGTTAAGAACACCACCCCCCTTAATACAGATTATGAATCAACGGATGGGGAAGACTCAAATCCAAACTCCTCAGTTAACTCTGTTTCTCCTCCTACCCAAGAAACTGGTAAAACTTTTTAGATTCAAGACAATTTTAACAACAGACTACATGAGCACAAGATCAGACGGGGGGCAAAGCCGACAAGAGGGCACGATCATCGATTTACAAACAGAAGGAACTCCAGAAACCGCCGGACGGTACTATTGATGCTTTACAAATTATCAATTTATCTTCCCATGAATTGGATAGGAATCATGTATCTTTGTTGTCAAGAGGCCTATCTTTTACTCCTACTTTATCAGCAGATCCCTTTTAAGTTTGAGAAAGACTTACATTTATATTTAAGGAAATTGGCCTTGTACAAATTATGCCACAAATCAGATATTTCACAAACCTCAGGTGTACACGTGTGTAATGATGATACAAGTGATCTCTCTAGAAGTAGGATCTCTGGAAGAATGGCAAGCTATAGCTGACTTGAAAAGTCTAGCTTCTGAGAATACAAGTGATAGATATACAACAAGACCTTTAAGAGCCAGATCTACATTCTTTCCAGATCTAGAGAAACATCTAACGATTAATTAAAAAAAAAATATTGGAAAGAGCTCTGGATACTTTGGTTGCTAATCAGGACAGTTTTAAGGCTCAGACAAATATTACTTAAAACAACATGCTATTGAGACAAGCTTTAAGAGAGATCCAGGGTTGGAAGGATATACTAATTAAACCTTTGGATAAGAAGGGCAATGTAGTTTTATGGCCCAAAACAAATATATTTTGATGAGGCCCAATGGCAGTTAGGCGATACTGTTATAAAAAACTTTTCTCTAACCCTACTGATGTCTTTCCAACCAGCTAAAATCGGATAATCAACATTGCAAGACGTGAAAATGTGATAACAGAAAAATCTAAGAAATGAGAAATTAGAAAATAGATACTTACTTTGTTTCACAGATAAATATATTGGATCCTTCCTCTGTGGAGGTTGTAGTGAATGCCCTTACATATCAAAGGTAACCGAAATAGAAGATCGTTTAAAAAAAAAATTCATAAATTTCACCACTATGCAAATTGGAATACCAAATTTGTCATTTATTGTCTGATTTGTGAATGTGGTCTTAAACACACTGGGAAGACCATCCGTCCCTTTAATTTAAGACTTTTGGAACACATCAGATCCATTCGCAATGGATAAAAAGGATAAAAAGAAGTGCAGGATACTAACTCTTTAGCAAAACACTTTGTCAATTTCCACAGTGTGAATCCCAGAGGTTTGAAGGCATTTATTATTGAAAAACTTGTACCCACCCTAAGAGGAGGTGATTGTAATTTTATACTTTTGCATAAGGAAGTTCGGTGGATTTATCTATTCAGTTGTGTGTTTCCTCGTGGACTCAATGAAAATATTACATATGCCCCTTTCCTTGAGTAATATGTATGCAATCCTGATCTATATTTACCTCTGCCCATATTCTATATAGAGATTATTGGTCTATCTATAGATCACATTTTTCTACTATTTCACATAGAGAATGAAATGTAAGACCCCTATGGTATGGTATGGTATTTCAAATATAGTGAATTTCATTTGGATACACCTTTTGCTCTATCTTGGGGTATGGTGCTACGGTCACTTAAATATATACAAAATAAATATGAATAGGTGGTGCTGGTTACTACAAATTATCTTTCTGGGCATAAAACTAGTTGCAAAACTTGGTATCTTTCACAGATGGAAAATATATTTACCAGCCCTTAACTTTCAAGATAGATACTAAAACAAACTGTGTATTTTATATAAATAGTAATTGTTTTGTTTCCTCCATTCCCTTTAATTCTCACAGGTGTTGCATGTCATGATTAGACTGAGAATATCGGCTTGTCGGCATTTCATTGGTCAATATAGGATATTTATATCTGCACCTGGAGATCTTTCCTTTGTACCTTTGACAAAGCTTTACTCTAAGGTGAAACGTGCGTCAGATTGGAGACTGGACTCTGGGTCACCACCGATGTGCACCGGAGGACTCAGTTTGTGATTTTTAACAAGCTCATGTAACGTTTACTATGTGAGGTTCTGCATTACAATAATAAGAGGAGAGGGAGGGATAGCTACTTCCCGGAAGGGTGAAGCATGGCTGTAAGGCCGCTAGCAAATATAGAGTCAGTTCTCCGGATATCTAAATAGGGTGTTTTGCTTGCCTCTTTTTTGACCAGATATTTTGCTATGCTACATAAGCCACTGTGTTACAAACGTGTAATGTTATAAATATGTGTAATGTTAATGATTTATATATTTCGCCTAGCTGAATACATAAGTAATATTTTTTTAAATGTATCATTAAAGAGATATGTTTTATTGGAAACTTTGTAGCTGGCTTTGTTAAATAGCAGGCGTGGGCCTTTAACAACCCCATACATCCACTTACATGTTATATATATATGTTTGTAGCACTTTTTTTTTTGGACTAATTTAGGGTGGACAAGCACCCTATGGACCTGATTCAGAGTTTTAGATGCGGAAGTCGCAGCCGCTAAAACGTGCTATTCAGAGGTGTCATTTTGGTATATTTATACCCTTTGGGCACTTTCACAATTATCGTGATAATGAAAATTCAGTGTCAGAATTCTCGTTCTCACGATAATTGTGGCAGTGCCCAACGGGTATAAATACACCCCAGTGACAGTAGATCTGGCATTAGCGTTGGGATGTCTTGTGGTGCAGGACATGGTATCCGTCATCTGTATAGGGTTTTTAATTTTGCCAAGGACACCCCTGGATTAAAAGCTTACAAGACTGGACCCCCATCAGAGCAGGTAAGTATGGTATTTTTTTATTTGTGTGGGCATTTTTTAAATATTTTTATTTAAGGGGCACATGGCACTGGTTTTATTATTTACAGTATGTGGCCACTATTTGAATTTTTTAAAAGAAGGGGACAAGGACATTTTTTTTTTTTCGAAGGGGCACATCACAAATTTATTTTTATTTTTTTCTGTGGGAACTGTAATTTTTTTTAATGAAAGGGACGGGGTATTTGCATTATTTTAGTATTTAACATTACTTGGGACGTTTAAATTTAGTTTTTTTTGGAAGGGCAGAGTATATATATATATATTTTAATGGCATGGGCATCTAACGCTTTTTGGGGCAGGGCATGCTGCCGATAGTACTGCTAGTGCAAGCATGCCTAGTCATTCATGGGCATGCTTGGACTAGTAGTTCTACTGGTGGCAGCATGCCCTGGCGGGCCGTTTTTTATTTATTTATTTTCAGCACTTGCGGGTTGCGGTGGATGGGGTAGCGGGGGAAAGCGGTTATTTTTTTTTTTATTTTTTTTTTACAAATTACTTGATTTTTTTTTCAGCTCCAGTGAGCTGAACCTACACTTACACCATCTCAAGAGATGGTGTAAGCGTAAGGCTTATTAAGCAGCCACTGGACCGCAGTGGAAACAGTATTTAAATGAGAAAAGCGACCCTTTTCTCATTTGAATATCTTTCCACAGGCGCAGCCTGGTCGGATGCGATCACAGTCAGATAGGTACTTTTGCGCCCATCTTTCTGTACGTACTCCCGATCTGGGCATGCGCAGTTGACATTTTGGCTGCGCTTCCGTCTGAAAAATAGACGGAAGCGTAGCTCTGAATCAGTGTTGAGAGGTGATGTTTCCTATCCCAAGTCTAAATAACAGTGTGATAGTAAAGCTGGTCAGTATCTGGGTGCAGTAAGAAATTAAAAAATATATCCCTGCATGCAAAGAATAGAATTAACTTGACTCCCCCTGAAATCAGCATGGTTTATCCCAAGTGTAACTAATTTCAAGCACTTAAGTCTGGATCCAGCCCAATGACTTGTTGTTCTATAATTTCTGTAGTAGTTTATTATTTAATATTTTTGAGAATTTCTGTCTATCTGTCTGTGTTTTATTTCATTGTTGAAATACTTGCTAGTTTAGTTTATCAGTATAACAATTTACTTTTAGCACCCCAACTTGATTACACTTAGTAGGTTATGTATATATGTAGAGTTCAACTAAAAAAAGTCAAGAGAGTATACACAGAAGGGCTTTTCTATGACATACAGCAGAAATAGAAATCTATTCCATAGTAAATAAAATATATCAAATTGTATTAATCATAATTAAAAAACCAAGCTCATCTCATTGGAGACCAAGTAAAACCTCAAACAACACCCAGTGAAAATATGAGGATAAAAGATCTCCTAACTCCCATCTATCGGGAAAATATACAAAAATATGTTAATATATGGAGGACAGTTGGCTATACACACATATATGAGAAACAATGTTACAAGTGTCATATAACAGCTTAAATGATGTCAAAATATCAATAAAGTAAGTAGCACTATACATACATACATACACATACATTTCAACTGTGAAAACATTGAATTACATTTTAAAAAGCATCATATTTATACAGTTAGATATTTTATTTATGCAATAATTCAGCAAACTGTCACTTTTATTACAATTGTCGAATCCATTAAATCTAGACTTTGCCTGGGGTTGCTTTGGGGGCATATTGATCTCATACAAATTATGTATATTATTATGTATATGTACCAGTAGCAAAACTTGAACTTTCTTTATTTCAACACTTTGGAAAGGCATATACTGCTCTCATTCAACTGACAGCACTCTAAGAAAAATAATCCTGCAATGTATGTACTCTGTATGTAGGTCATGGGTGACTCACAGTAGTACACGAGGAGTAGTGATTCTTTGGTTATTAGAAATTGACATGACATCTATCTCTTCATACACTCGTTATAATTATATTTTACTGCAAGGGCCAATGATGGACAAAAGGAGAGTGGATAGTGACTGTGTAAATTACATGTTTTTAAACAGCAATTGTATATTTTATGTGTGAAAAGCTGCCATTTTTGTCTCATGTCTACGTTAAATTTTAAGTTTGAAATGGCGTTTTGTTTAATATCAGCAACTTAAAAGGAAGGGGGGCAGTGAAATAAGTATCTTATAAATGTGTGCCATGTGGTAAGCAACAAAGTTTCTCACTGTCCATTGAGACATACATTTTGTGGTGAATATATAGATATTGTTATGGAAATGAAGTCATATTTTTTTTAAATGTATTAGTATAAATGATTTTGATTCTTTTACTTTTCCAGGTAAGAATCTAATATTCTAATATGTATATAGATACATATAGTACTTTAGGCAGATTGAATAGTGTTTATATATTACTATAGCTACAGATTCCCCAATCTTAATTGATGAACTGGGCACACTTTCAACTTTTTTTTAAAGAATAAGGTTAGAAATGTACACAAACAGATGATCAGTTAATGCCGTCATGTGAATCACCTATAGAAATTCTTTCAAAAACCTATCAGACCTGGAGAGGTAGGTCTAGTGAGGGGCAGATTGTAAATTGAAAATTTACTGAAAATAAAGTGGCCCTGGAAAAATTATAGAGGAGGCTTCATGTGGGTGGGGCCAAACCAGAAAGTAGGCAGGGTAAGCACCGTTATATTAGCACCTGCCCTAAGCTATAAATTGTTACACATCCAATGGGCAGGACCCCCTGAGCATTTGGAGGTAAACTGTTAACTAGGTCCTATATTGGCAGTAACGAGAGTGTGGGATATCAATGAGTCTCTACCGTATATGTGAGACCATATTTACAGGAGCATTTAATGAGTTTATCCTTCTACTGTTTGTATTTTCTTCTACAAATTGAGTGTTTCTATATAGTACAGGACTAGCTATGTTTTATGAGTGGATATGTTTTATGGTATTGTGACTTCATTTAATAAAGAGATATTATCATATTGTAATAACTGAAGCAACCTTAATTTATTTTATTTGTGCATTTTATTTTTGGTGTCTAATATAGCACTTACTAGTATTTTTCTTCTATATTATATCTCTCTCACACACAACACAGTGCACCCATATACATACACACAGTGCATTCAATATACATAAACACACACACACACACACAAACACAATACATCCCACATACATACAGTAACAGTCAAAAGTTTGGACATACATTCTCATTCAATGTTTTTTGTTTATATAATTAATTTTCTACATTATAGATTAATACCGAAGACATCAAAACTATGAAAGAACACATATGGAATTATGTTGTCAACAAAAAAGTGTTAAACAAATCAAAATATGTTTGATATTTTCGATTCCTCAAAGTAGCCCCCTTTTGCTTTGATGACAATTTTACACACTATAGGCATTCTTTCAATCAGGTTCATGAGGTAGTCTCCTGGAATGGTTTTCCAACAGTCTTGAAGGAGTTCCAAGAGGTGCTGAGCACTTGGCTGCTTTTCCTTCGCTCTGCGGTCCAACTCATCCCAAACCATCTCATTTGGGTTTAGGTTGGTTGGTAGTTACCACCACCTAATACATGGAGCATCCTAGTTACCACCCCCAATACATACAGCATCTTAGTTACCACCCCCAATAAATACAACATTCTAATGATCTCTGTTCTATACAGACATCATTTTAGCAACGACCACCCATGACAGTCAACATCCTAGTTTTCTTTTAATAGGAGTTACGGATTGGCCTCCAGAGCCTATCGGCCTACCGGGAAAATTCCCGGTAAGTCCAATGGCCAAACACATTGGGCCTGATTCAGAGATACGATTTCCACGGCACTTAGGAGCGTATATTTAAGATCCTTGAAAATTAGCAAAACTGCGCATGCGTAGTAATAGTGCAACGCCGTCTACGTAGCGGTTAGGAGCATAAATTTGCTAAGAGCGTAAGTTTGAATCGCACGCAAGCACTTAAGATCTTAAGTGCTGCGAATCTTTAAGATCTTAAGGATTTGCATGGAAATGGGCGGGGGGAGGCAGGGAAATGAGGGAACGTGGGCGCGGGCTGACACTTAGGATCTTAAATGAACGCTACCACGTCACTTAAGATCCCAAATGACAGCGTAGAGTTAGGGCTAGTCAATGGTGGTCTAAGTTTAAGATCCACCGCTGTTTGCAAGGGGAGTGACTCTTTATGCAGTGGGCTGGAACCTGCTAGGATCTTAACATTAGATGCGTATATTTGCGATCTTTTCGCAATCGCATCTCTGAATCGGGCCCATTGTGTCTAAGCTGTGATTCCAAAAGCATTAGATGTATACATATGCTCACACACAGTGCACTCCAGATAAATACACACTCACACAGTACACTCCATGCACACACACAGTGCATACTCCAGATATATACACATAGTGCACACACACACTCACTGCACTCCAGATACATACACAAACACTGCACTCTAGATACACACACACACACTGCACTACATGCACACACACAATGCATACTCCAGATACATACACATAGTGCGCACAAATACAGTGCACTCCAGATAGATACATACACACACTGCACTCCAGATACACACACAGAGTACACACCATACACACACAAACACACAGTACACGCCATACACACACTCTTGTACCTGGTCACAGTGAGCAGTCTGCAGCCAGCAGCACTGCAGAGACAGGAAAGGAGGGGTAAGCTTAAACTTGCTGCTCTGTAGCAACAGCTTGGGCCGCCCCCTGGGAACTGTAACACGATCTCTCCTTTGCTGTCTCCTGGCTGCCGTTCATTAAGTAGCTGCTGTGTCTCCCTCATTGGCCCAATTAAGTGGAGGTCTCTCAGGGTAAGTGTGTTATTGAGAGGCATTCGCAGTACAGGACCTGCGCTGGGACAAGGAGGGAGACACAGCAGCTGCTACTAATCTGCTGTCACAAAAAAAATGACATATTTTGATGAGGCGGTCTCTGGGCGGCCTCATGAGGGTACCGGCCTACCAGCAAACTTTCTGGTAAGACCTATTGCCAGTCCGCCCCTGGGTCTAGTGCTAGATGTCGACATCGATGCAATCAAAATAGACAAATAAAACCATCCTTTGGTATGTATCAATGGTATTTTGGTGGTGGTATATGGTATACAGCATGAAAAAGAGAATGCACTGTGTATTTGCAATTTTAAATGACCATCTTAGAACAGCTTAAATATGATTTAAGTACTAATTAACACATTAACAACCCAGCTCCAATATTGTCTCAGTAGGTTTTGCACTGAACTAAAGCAGCCAAAGCAGTTTTTTTGTGGATAGTCGTGTGCTTGTACTTCTGGTACAGGGAAGATCAGAGGCAAATCTACTATGAAAGTAATGAAGCTTAAGCTTCAGGGCACCTGATCTCTGTGTATGAATATGTGCAGTTTTATGTAACTGTGGTGTTACATATCTTTATAAATGTATTTTCACTTTTAAAAAAAATGAATAAAATAATTGCAGATTTTGATGATTGTTTATGTTTATAACTTGAAATACTGAAAATGATATAGACTTGTTAATACCTTGAAATATGTAAAGAATGTTGCAAAAAAATTGCTAATGTGATTTGCAGAAAAGAAGAGCCCTTTTTATCTAGGTCCCTGGTTGGCTTTTCCTGCTCCAGAAAACTTCTCCTTTTTGCACATAAGAAAAGAGCAGAAGCTTTCTTCTGCAGAGATCACTGGTCAAGGATGGCACTGAGGGTCATCAGGGACAGCAAGTACAGTTGCCTGCCTGTAGGGATCGCAATCCTGAAATGACAGGTAAAGTGGCAAGACTGAAGCTCTTCACTGCTTACTTATTTTTTCTGAGAGGCTGCTCCCGGAAGAAATTAGGGAAAAAGTGCATATAGAGACAGCCAAGGGATGAAGATATCAGTGATTACACAGGCTGTGAGACTGTCTTCTTTACTGAGAATTGCTGATGGAGGAAAAACTACAAGTAAACAGTAGCTTTATTCATGGCCCACCTCACCCCCTCTCTCTCATTAATAAACTGAACCTTGATCATTGTTGTTTTAGTTGTAAAATATATATGGCTATATTAAAGTTTATGTTAATCACGGCAGAAAACATTTTCATGTGTGAAGAACTTTATACAGTAGCATTGCTGCTAGTTCACCCATCAACACAACTTTTAAAAGCTATTCATTGAAATACTAACACACTCAATGCAGTTTACATTTTCTTTATTATATTGATTATTCTTATCATTAAGACATTGGTTAATTGAAGTATCAGGCTTTGTTTCAACCTGTCAAGTCACACATCGGGTGCTATGGCAGTTGTTGTGGCAGGTCCGTATGTTGGAAAGGTAATGAATGGGTAAATTTCATAAAAATAGATTTGAAATACTTTCCAGTCCATTAAAAAACTTTCTCATTAGTGATATTTTTTAAATAGAGGCAGACGACAAAAATTTCAAAAATATCATTTTAATTCTATAAAAAAATACACAGTGCTAAAAGATAAGAATAAATGTTAATATATAGATGGATAAAATCACCAGTAATACACTGGCTGATAATAACAGAACATGTGAAAGTGTAATTTAACTGGAATATGGTATCATGATTGTGATACCACAATATGATTACTAATCCAATGAAATACCGAACACAAAACTGATAAATTTAATGTACTACCAATACTCAACAGAATGTCATTCAGGAATGTTATAGTCCCATAAGAGGGTTCAGGAGTGTATGAGTTAGAGTTACTGAAACTCTGTCTCCCCCTGTAATAATGGAGAAGCCTACGAACAATGTAGTTCCATTAGTTGGTTCTGGAGTATAGGAAAAAGTTGTATGGGGATTGTTATTCCTCACAAAACCCCCTCTGGTGCGATCAGCAGCAAAAGAACCCACAGAAACCGCTCTAATTTAAATCATGTTATGGGACTATACCGTTTAAGGCCCATTCCTCTGACTATTGATAGTATACTTTAAATTTATCAGTTGTGTTTCCAGTATTCCATATGATTAATATTAGTATTTAAAAACCTCAATAAAAACTATTGATATAAAAGGATTAGTATTAGTGCCATGATTTTATGACATTTTTATGTGTTTAATAAATGTTCTATTATTAGTTGCTTGTTTGTCTGTTATGGTGAATTCATCCATCTATGTTTTCACAGTCATTCTTGATATATTTTAGCATTGTATTTTTTAGTTTGTTTAAATTTTATAATAACTTGTGTTATTTATAATTTATAAGGAGAAACCTTTAGGCAACATGTGGTCCTGTTTAAGAACTAAAGAATCATGGAACAAGTGGTTTTATAGTTCTTTTTGCTATAAAAAGTATGATTTTTTTTTCTCTTAGAGTTTAAAGTATAGGTATAGTATTTGTTATTCTTGGGACTTTGGAGTTTAGAGGTTAGAACAACTCCATCATAATGTTATTCATAAAATGTATGGAGATGATCAGGTCAGTAGGTAACTTTGTAGTAATGCCTGTAGAATGCTCTTTACACAAATCATATGTTTTTTTAAAAACAATCAAACAAAAAACGTTCTTCTGCTAAAACCAATCATTGGGTATTATGGTAGTCCCAATGTTAGGTTGGGTACACATCTTGCATATGCAATAATAGATGAGAAGCGTTGGCTCAGTTGACTGCAAGTACCAATGAGCCTGCTGATTCACATGTGCACACTATACGATGTAATAACACAACTGACATCATCATCGCTCCCTGAAAAACTATGTGACTCCTTACAGATTGTATAGATAATTGCCTATACTGGACAGAAGACTGTCAGAAGAGTTGAACCAACAATTGTACTTCCATACACACTACCCACATTTGTCCAACATCTTACCCTCAATGATGTTGATTTTTAGAAAATGTATAAAACTAAAACAGATGCGACCCATCAAATCATAATTATGAGAGTGTACACACTCTTGCAATAATGGATTACGTCATTGTAAATTCTATGATTGGCCCAATAATTGATAGGTGTGAAGCCTGCTTTAGTGACAGCTCTCATGTGGCTTAACGGTAAGGCTCTGTGAGAGCTTCTACCCTCAGGGAACAATGATGAAGGGAATACAAGAAATGGTAAACTGTTTTAACAGCTTAGTATACATTAATACCTACTTTTCTCTACTTTTATTGTAGGCAGGCAATGTTCTTGGATACAACTTGCTCTTGTTTTTGTATTTATTGCAAGTGGAAAATTAGGGTTATTGGAGTGATTTTTATTGACCATTCAAGCACTGCTTAAAACCAGTGGTAGCAGTGTTTTCTCCTCCATCTCCCTGATGATATCTAGTACATGGGGGCTTAACCATACCAGCTCATCAAGAAAAATACACACATTGGATATAACCCATTTCAAATGTCTTGCATTTTATTGAGAAGTGTCTAAATTTCCCTATGCTTGTTGATACAAAGGCATAAATAAAAAGTTAACTCTGTTGCTATTTCATGAAAGATTGTCAAAAAAGAAAGAAAATAATAAAACTTTAAATGAAGAGTTCAAAAGTTTGCCCATTTTATGCCTGGATTGTTAGGAAAAGAACAAAAACATAAATACTGGAAGGTGTTGCAAAACAACAAATAAAATGAGAAATAAAAGTAAAATAAAAATAAATAATTGAAATAATGGTGAAAATAAATTGTTTTATGCCCTCAACTCACATTTCTCCCTAGGTGTAAACTCGACTTTTTCACTCACACTGTGTGTCCTTTAATATAGACTCATAAATTCTGGTAATAAAAAGTCTTTGAGATGGAATATTTGGTTGAAATATATAAGATTGTTTTTTTTTTATTTGTTACAATTTTAAAGAAACAAGTAACTAGTAACACCACTCACTGCTTAAATATAATAATAATAATAATAATAATAATAATAATAATAATAATAATAATAATAATAATAATAATGAAATATGTATACTGTATTTACTAAAAGATTATATCCAAATAGACAGCAACAAGTATTGGTATATCCCTTTCCACACTTATATTTGTGACCACACCCATGAGGAAGTCGCATGTCATTTCTTATCATTTATTTATTAGCATTTATTTATATATAATTAAGTAATAAAACAAAACTGCATATTGAGAAATAGATATACTGCTTGAGCAACAAGCCATTGACACACAAGTGCCATATTGGATATTGGCCTGAGGAAGTTGGTGCTGACAAGGGCATCATACATACACACACACACACACACACACAATGACAAAACCTTAAAGAAGTTAATATATTTAATACACAGTTGAAAACTGTATAAACCGACTTAATGTAATATCCTAAAATATAATATTATAAGGTTTACATTCTTAAAGAGAACTTGGCATCATTATTGAGCGTCATTTCCCACCTAAAAGTCTGTCTTGTGGCTGATCTATAAATAATCCTCTATGGGGTATAACAGACTTTGTGACATTCCTCTGAAACTTGTATGTACTGATGTACCTGCAGCTAAGTCACAGAGATCTTATACCTGTCAGGACCAGACAGAAGGTTATCTGCTCACTGCACCAAAGCTTAAAGGACCAGGGGCCAGATTCAGATTTAGTAACGTTAGGTGACTTACGCACGCAAGGTGGGTAAGTCACCTGACTTAACTGGAGCATGTGCCCTCCAGATGTTACGCTAGGGTTACTATAGTAATCCGAGGAAATGGGCTGTGCTTCCCTTCTGTGCACTAAAGCGGGCGGGGGGGAAGCATGTAAAGTGTACAGTGTGGGAGGGGACTCCCACACTGTAGCGGATCATCAGTCGTACGGTTCCGTCCGATTGTTGCTACGCTAGGATTACTATAGTAAACCTTGCGTGCGTACGTCACCTGACGTTACTAAATATGAATCTGACCCAAAGTCACACTGGAAACTCAGTAGCAATGCTAGTGCAAGGGCCACAGTGATCATATAGCAACCTGTCACCCACAGGATAACTGATATTCAATATTTTAGGCACAGCTACTGAATACTGGAAATGGATGTTGTATGCTGTTATATCTACCTTGCTAACTTTTCCACAGTTAAGTCTTTTTGGATGGATAAGACTTTGGGGCAAAATGTTGTAGTGTTTGCTTTCTGCACTATTCAGTATGTAACAGACTCCTCGAGATGTTGGTCAGAGTATCACACAAGTTGACCAGGGGACGCAGTGGATTCAGAAACGATCTCATAAATAGGTGGCATGTCTGTGATTTGGGTCTTTTCTTGGAGTTTATTTGAAAGAAGTTCATAAGATAGTCTATAAAAATTAACATTCTTGTGGTTTTATCAGAAGGAATATGGATCATTTCTGAGTGTAGGGTATTTACTGCACTTTAAATAAGCAACACCTAACTCTACAATTAACACCAGAAATGAACCCAAACATTACTAAAATTACATAATGTTGAAGTTTATGTCATGGTGCCGGATCCAGACCCCTGCACGTACGTACTGCATGGGACCAGTATGCACAAGAGAGGGGAGTGAACTCCCCCTTTCACACCCCTCTCATGCGGGCTTTATGGCAGTTACACTGCCATAAGTCTGCCTTATGTGAAACCTGCAGATCAGTGGTCCGTGCGATCGCTGATCCACATGTATGTGGAATACCCATCCCACATTGTACAATTTACATGCATCCCCCTCCCATCTTTGCAGGCAGGAGTAAGCACAGCCCCTTACTGCGGATTTTCGATCACAGAGAACTAAATTTCATACGATAGAAGTTACGTGGGTAAAGTGTGTGTAAATTGTGTGCCCTCCAGTCAAAACACCCCGCTTACGCACTTTGGGCCTGATCCAGACCCACGCCGATGCGTATCGGCGTGCATTCCCCCCGGCACTTCCCTCGCTTACGCCGGCTGAAGGCTACCCTAAATTCAGCCGGCCTAAGCGAGGGAAAATACGCTCACACAGGAGCATATGACCGCAACCCTTCCCTTCCTCCCTCATTAAACTACCGCCCCCTGCCCCACCTACACTAATATGAGCGTAGTAACGGCGAGGGACGTGATACTACGATCGCGTGTTCATGTAGTAAGGCCGGCGCATGCGCAGTTCGGCTTTTCAGCCGATTTTATGCTTACGCCCAGCGTATTACCGCCGGGCTGCGTAGGATCAGGCCCTTTGTGTACGTAAGCAGGGTGATGGATACAAGTCTGAATCCGGTCCATAAAGATTGTACCTAAAATAAAATATAAATTGTAACAGAAATTTGAAGTTACTTTTAAGCAAGAGAGACTAGGTGTATGTGTCTAAGCATAAATGCATTGTGAACCTTAATAATACAAAAGTCAAAAGTCACAATTAATTTTAAATCTTATAATATTCTAGTAACAATCTCAGATTATAGAGTTTAGCAGAATAGAGCTTAGTGGGCTGCACTGTGTGTGAGAGAGAGGCAGGAAGAATGTATTATGAAGTGCACTGTGTGTGTATGAGAAAGGGGTAGGGAGAATGTATTATGGGGTGCACTGTGTGTGTGAAAGGTAGAGAGAATGCAGGGGGTGGCTTAGCACCTTCACCTGCTAGGCTTATTAAAAATATTGGCTCAGACTTTTTTATCGGGGGGAGGTGGGGTGTATCAGTGACTATGATGTACTGTGCGGCTGTCACTTTGATAAAATAAAAATTGTATAGTGATGACTAGGACACTGTCGGCATTGTATAGTACTGGCATGTGATTTATTTTTTTGTGGTTAAAAGAAACCCTAGCACCAGCCCTGCATCCAAGCAATGAAAGGAAATGAGTCCTTGTTAAATTTTGCATTATCTATCCTATATCCTAAAATGAAGATAGATTAAACATCATATCAACATACCAACATTTTGAAGTTTATGGAGCTGTTCTTTTCATGTGTGTTTGCCTTTAACCTCTGACAATACATAAAAAGACAATTACATCATTTTTCATACAGCAGATGTAGTACAAATAGTCTCTTGAGGAAAATTCAAACCTCTCACCTGGTAGATGATATTATATAATGTCTTTAGAAGTCAGTCTCACAATCCTTTCCTATCCAGCCATAAGAAGGAAAAGCTTTGTGACAATAGCATGAAAAAAGACGGTAAGAGCTCCTCACAAATTCTGACAGTACAAGTCAAAAGATTGAACCCACATACTTAACTACCTTTCATTGTACAGTCTTTAAAATATCAGACTTTGCTTAGGTAACAGTTTCCCAGAGATTATACATTCAAACAATATCATGAAGCTTTACCATATTTATTTAGAACACGTTGATTGCTTTTTCCTTTACTCCCCAGTCAAATTTAGCCCAATCCAAGTGGGAAGGAGAGTCACTATAGAATTTTGTGTCAGTAATGCTTGTTGAGTGTGCTTTCAACTCTAAATAATTCATTAGAAGTATTACCAGAAAAGTACCATGACACCTCTTTGCTCATGCTTGAGGGTGAACACAAGACACCTAGACATCATTCATCCAATTTCTTATAAAGATAAAGAGATTGAAACCAAAAATATCAGATATGGTATTATCAGATCAAAGGTCACATTTCGAGTCACATTTCCTTATATTTCTTAATATTACTAGAAGTGATTTTTGTGTGACACAGATTAGAGTTATACAGCCTTCCAAACACTTGGAACTTGACTGCTGATTTTCCTCTTTTCCAGGTCTATGAGCACTTGAGCAGTGCAGGTAACTCCTGGTCTATGGTGAACCTCTCAAGAGATCATTTAATCCTAGGCTTTATAGTGTGTCCCCAGCCAACCAGGAGGAGGTAACATAACTGATTTCCCTGCCAGAAGAAAATCTGTGTGAGAGAAGTCAGCCATCTTGCTCCTCTCATGTGAAGCCTGAGAACACCCAAGACTGTCATTTGACATGTACAACACTATTGTCACTCACCAAGCTCAGCGTCTGTCCGGAAACGAATAGGCGCAGAGTGTAACCCAAGGCCAGGTGTACACCAGAGCCCCTGATGGTGGGGATGGACTTGGCTGCAGGCAAGGGCCAGGTTGTGGCCCTCAGACCAAGCACACAGACACAGAGACGGTGAGGCGAGATCCACAGAGAGCAGGAGTAGTAGTTTCAGGGAGTGGAGGCACTGCTACTGAGGCTGGATATGATGACATGACTGGAGCTGTGCTAGAACCAGGAGACACAGCAGTGCTAAGACCAGAGATGATGGAACACTGGAGCTGGACACAGAAAAAGAGGCAGGAACCAGCAAGAGGTAACTGGAGGCATGAGACAGTGGAACTGAAGAATGAAACACAACCAGGAACCAGAACACACGAGCGAGACTAAGACAATCTGTTGTTCTGACAGGGAAGTGATGTCAGGCAGGCATTTAAATAGAGCAGGTGTAGAGGGAGTTCAACAAGGCAATCAATAGCACCTGTGATATGCCTGCAGCAGAAATGCACACAGAAAGTGTTAGAACTGAAAGGAGTCATGTGACTAGATAAAGGTGAACAATGCAACTAAAACATGCAAAGAGCATAGTGGATACTGTAGAATCATAACAACTATGAAATGTCCTATCTTTATAATATTTATTTTCCCAAACTGTAAAAAAAAGACCTGTCATTATCTCACCCCCCAAAGGAACTCCCTGAAACAATTATAATTTTTTTTCTTTCACGTAAACTTGACATAAGATGTAGACTTTGTAAAAATTGAAGTAGAAAAAAATTGGAAACATTTTTCACTTTGAACTATTCTAGATGAATCATTTTTCATTATTTTTCTATAACATTTGGCATGCTGTGCCAATAGATGATTTTCAACGAACAAGTTAAATTTCAACTCAATGTATAGAATACTTTCTGAATTATATCTCCTAAAAACTATAGCAGGAAAAGATGAACGGCACTCGCTGTCTTAAAAGACTTAACAGGATGGACTTAGCAGTTCCTAAAAACTATACATATATATATATATATATATATTTTT
>WWET01003255.1:117075-130378 GCA_011038615.1 Limnodynastes dumerilii | reverse complement strand
GGCATGAATATAAACTGGAGGGTGGTAGATTCAAAGGAAATGTGCGGAAAAATTACTTCACTGAAAGGGTGATAGATAAGTGGAATAGCCTCCCATCTGAGGTGGTTGAGGCCAATACAGTAGAACAGTTTAAAAATGATTGGGATAAATATAGGGATATCCTAAATTGTAAACTAAATTGAGGGTTAATAGGGTCTAGGGTCAGTATAGTTGAATAAACAAATGGGCAGACTGAATGGGCCATGTGGCTCTTATCTGTCGTCACTTTCTATGTTTCTCTGTTTCAAAACTACAGTGGACAGTACTTAATTGTCGCTGGTTGGCCAAGTTAGATAAGTTTGTATGACTTTAATTAATACAGACTTATAGGGCACTCCCGTGGACTCTGCCCCTTCACACTCAGGGAGGGAAGAAAATCAACCCCTTGTCAGCCCACCTATAAACAGACAAATCTGACATTTGTCCAAAATACTAGTCTGCCATATTTTAGCTGACACTAAAGTCTCCTTTGTTAGACATTGGAAATATCCATCTTTCCCTGGTATTTCAGAACTGATACATCAGATTTGGCAGATGGCAGCCATGGAAGAAAATATGTACTACCTTCTGATCAACCTCATAAATTTGATCAGGTCTTGGCCCTGTGGTATAGTAAACTGGGTGGCTAACCAGTGGCCCTACTTGACAGTCCCTGTATAGTTTTGTCCCTGTCCCATGTGCACATTATTCTTTTGCGTCCCTTGATACCCAAGCAGTTTTGTGCCTTCACCTATTTCCCTTACCCTTCACAATCCCAATATATACTAAACTGAAAGATGTAAAAAGAAATGTGCTTTGGAATAGCTTAGAGACAGCATAATGTATTCCTACCTGGCTTTGCACTGTTGTTTGTACTTATGTAATACCCTATTCACCAATTACTTAAAGCTAAAAGCTAAAGCTAAAAGTACATGTGTCTGGACATTCTTAATGAATCAAAATTATGAATGTACAGTATGTGTGAGGGTATGTGAGTAGCGCAACCCCTTTATATTTGGACCTTTTTATGATTCTATCATTTTATGGGGTGTACAATCTTCGAGTAGATTAAGTCTTATAATAGGAGTGCAGCCCCAATTTTTTGAGATACACCTACAGAAGAGTTTATTAAAACAAAAAATAAAAATAAAATTACAACTTGGTATTGTTGTGACTTTGGGCCAGATACTAAACTAAGTACGCAAGTAATTTTACGCTAGCTGTTGACGTAAAATTGCCTATTAGTATTTACTGCGCATGTGCTTGGCAGATGCTACTCTGAATGTACGTACCAGCCATGTATCATCAGCGTGACTACGAACGAAGGGGCGTGACATCCATATGACACCCGTAATTACGCTTTGGAGGCGGGGTGAGGCATTTAAATCGTACAGTATGGGCGTGCTTAGGCACTTACGTACGTGAAGCCCTTACGTATGTCAGTAGTTACGCTTTGAAAAGTTAAGGTAGGGTTTAGCAAGCGTAAAATGGCAAAAGTACGTACGAGCGAGGGGAGTTTCTAGGGGAGTACATAAAAAATACGCTAGCGTAAATACGCTATGCGATGAAACATAACAAGGACTTAGGTCTGGATCTACCCCTTTGCCACACGGCCACAGACTCTCTGCTGATATAGTGTGAATTAGTTTACCTTTATATCCTGTGTAGCCATATAACTGTACAAAATAGGCCACAGCTATGGGACCCTGCAACACCAACATAAGTCATCCCATGACTTATTGCTGGTCACAGCATGTGGATCGGTCACTAGCGGCAGGGTATGCCTGTAAAAGCAGGATGTCATAGCAGTGGTCCCATCATTTTTCTTTTTTTCTATTTTCTTTTTGACAATGAAGAGTAGATCGCAAGAAGTAGACACTTTGGATGCCACCTGTATAATAAAGTAGGACAAATGAGGGTTGTCGGTGAGTTTTTATTTAAATATTGACATTAAACATTCCAATGTCTAAGTGTTTATTGACATTTTCCTATGCAGGTGCCAGCTTGCCCATGTTCTGCATTACAAAGGTGAAATGCATTACACAATACACTGCCCATCTAGTGGTTACACTATGGATTACAACTTTTCAGAGTGACTGACAGAATACATTGTATTTCCCAGCACTGAACACCACCTCCTCCATGTGTTCTGCTCAGAACAAGCCTTTGCACTGCATGTCTTGGCTGTTTTCCAGCATCTAGAACACCAACCAATTAGAAAGAGGGATTGATGGAAGCCGGGTCCTTATTGACTAAACAGCCTTCTTCTTCTTAAACATATGACAGCCCTAGATCATGCTGCCAGTTATAGTGCCTGCTTTCTGCAGCTCTCATTCTTGTATCCAGTGGTTCTTTTTACTCTGCTTTGTTTGTGTGTCTATTCCTGGACCTCATTCTTCTTCTCTCAGCATTAATTCCTGTCTGTTTCCTTGACTCGCCCTTTCTACTCCTTCTTCCTTATCTCTCCTCCCCAGTCTGAGTGTTGTTCCCTGATTGTGTAAGTATGTGAGTGCCTGTCCTATGTCTCCTGACACTTCTGTGCTTATTTGTATCTTGCTGCCATTCCTATTTGGACTTGCTTTGTCGTATATTGTTCATTCTATTTTCTTCTGACATCTGGTTGTGCTTTTCCAACTAGCACCATCACTAGCACCATATTTACCTCCTGTTGTCCAGTGTACTTGCTAACACTTGCTGTTCATTTTCCATCTGGTACTCCTGTGTTTTTTCTCTGGTACCTTGTGAATCTGGAAGCTGGCTCTCCTTTGTAGGGTTCTTTCCTACTTCCTTTAGATTCTGTTTTTTTCTGTGTCTTTCTTGTTGGACCTTCCCTCCTTCTCTGTAGTTGCCATATATATGTGTTGCCAGTCAAGTTTGTCCTTACCACCAGGCAATCTATTGAACTCCAGCCACATCATACCAATTTATAAATAAAAATATATAAACTCTATGAATGTTAAATAAATTTTAATCTTTTAAAAGGTATAACCTTAACATATATGAAAACATAACTTTATAAATACAGATTACAATCAAGCAAATAAATCAATGAATAATGTGGAGCCCCTGAAGTGCACTAGTAAAAGAATCTTACTTGCTAACCTCAGATATTTTAGTGCTATCTTCTTCTAGAAGGGGCATCGGGCAGTGCTTAGCTATGGTAGGTAGTTTAGAAACAGTGTTCAGAGCTCAGAGCCTCTGAAAGCTTAGAGCTCTTTTTCCTAAGCTGTACTGCATATGCTGACATACTTTCCTCCCATTCACAACATATGGGTTCCTGCATTTTCTTCTTCCGCCCCTGGCCAGAAAACCTTGGAACTTCAGACTGAGCAAATATTTACCACTAATTACTAACAATTTCTATTTGTAAAATATAGGTTTAGATTGAACATTCGTTAGACATTCAGGTGTTTAACTATTATTTTACAAATCTGAGAGTTACTAGCAGCATTGTACCTCTTTAAGTCCCTGAGCCGGTCCCGAAAAAGATGTGTGATAATGTGACGTAGAATAAATGCATGTAAGTGCTTTAGGCACGGACATTTGAATCGCACTTGGGGACATACGTACGGAGGGTCATGGTTGAAATACGTACTGGAAAAGTTAAGTGAAAGAGGGTGGGGGGAGGCATATGGGCTACATATACACATGTAAGTACACGGGTAAAGTTAGAGGTGCTCTATGGAGGTGTAAGTCTACGATTTGCCCATCCGTGGGGGGGAGTGTCATGGGTATTGGTGGGTGTAGGCTTGCTACATGCGTGCATATAATTGCGTACTTTTAAAAAACGGATCTGTGAATACGGCCCACTATCTGCAGCACAGATGGAAAACAGGAAGAGCTTGATACATTTCAGAGAACCATTGATTGGAGCAGACTGAATAATGTACCTGTTGTCAATGCTTAAAAAAATGGAAAAACAAAGAAAAAAACCTATAACAACAAATATAGTTTATTTAATGTTTCAGTGCCATTAGATGTATTGTTATTAATTCTGGCTTTGCATCTAAAGTGAAAACAATGTGCTTTATCTCAATGTAACACTACTATACACACATGGAAGAGAATGAGGGCACATGCATAACAAAAAAATCCCCATAAAATGAGTACCATGATCATAAAACATTTTAGGATATATTTATTTAAGACAAAAGAATAAAAGATGACAAAGGACAGTTTAATACATTTTATGATGACATCAATTATAATCATTCATAATACATCAAAAATTCCCACTTAAGGGGCACACAATCACTTGATTGCACATTTCTTGTTGCCTTGCTTTTTCAGAACTTCTCTCATTTTATTTATTCAAATCCTATTATGTTTATTATTTGATTTCATGTACACCTTTTTTTACATATTACCCAAGCATTTACATCTAGGTTAGAAATCTAGGAACTATATAACAGACAGTTGAGGCACAGTAAAATAGAAAAAACTACAGTATACTTTTCTGTTAGTTTATTTATTAGCGATGTTACAAAATGCTCACATTTTAATAGCCTTCAACCAGAGGTAGTAGAAGCTAATGCAGAAGGGCAACCTGAATCTTTAAAAATAAAAAAATAAAGACCTCTTAGGCCTTGGGTTTAAACAAATACAAAAACTAGCATCGTAAGTGGACCAAGTCTTTAAATTTTATTTTTTTAAATAATGTTTTAATCTTACATTTTTCTGACTTTAAAAAAATGAATTAGATTAAATAATAATTTAATTATAAAATACATTTTTAACATATATTTTTGTCTCTGTTAAAACAATGAGACATGTCGCTCTCTGTTTTTATCAAAATTATGTAAGGGATTATTGTAAAAAATCTATTTAATTATGTAATATTAAATAAATTTACCTCTTCCTTACTTTTTAAAATATTCCCAACCAAACAGAACTCATATAAATAAAAAGAACAATTATACAGTTCAGATGAACTGTTTTGATTTCAGGTTTAGTTGATTTTTGTTTTATTTAATTCTTCGCAAAGATATTTGACTTCTTCTTTTAGCCTCTGTTAAAATTGTGATCATTTTGAGTATGAGCATTTAAAAACTTTTGTTCTCCTTATAGCTCCCAGAACAAGATTGCTATCCTTGCTATGCATCAGTAGTTAAAAATAATAATAATTCCCCGATGCTTTATAGTAAATATATAAAAAAATAATAAAAAAAGACCATGCCCACATGGGAGCAAAATTAGCATAATTAAACCAGTGAAGTTGTATTTGTATTTGTATTCAACACATATTAGACAATAATTAATATGTATTAAAATATATGACTAAATTACATATAGGATGTTTTGTTAATGAGTTTTAATAGTGTACAAGGGGTTTCTTCAGGTTAAATGACATTGGATATTTTTTTTATTATGAAGAGTATTGTTTTAAAAATGTGTGTGGTCAGCATGGTTCTAGTAGCTCATCCTGAATAAACAAAATAAACCTTAAGAGCAGGTCACTGGAAAAAAAAAAAAAAAAAAGCTGTATTTTATAACTGCTAAACAAGCCAGTCAAGAATATGCAGGTTTAACCTAACACTTGAACCTTTGTAACCCATAAGTTAGGCAAACACAGCATATAAGGCATAATGGGCACTCAAAGCCATCTGAGTAGATATTGCAAACTGATGCGTGAAGATTTCTACAGAAAGTACCGTGATGTGCAGCGGAACTAACTGAGATGTACAATGTGCTTTGCTGTAAGTGACATCCTCTTTGTATTTGATATGAAACAACACTTTGCATTATTTATCTGACTTTATAGACACATTATGGTCTTCCAATTTCTAGAAGCATTGTGCTGCAATATATATATCTCCCTTAAGTTCTTAATTCATAGTCTTTTCTGGTCCATATTGCTGCAAATTACCTAGCTATATTCAGTCTTTGTCCTGCATCATGTTATGGAGTTACAGTACTTTCTATGATTTGTACCATATATAACCAATTAAGTAGAATAATGGTACTCCATTTATTATTTGTCATGCCTATCTATTTTTGTTCTACCTCAAAAGACCTGCTATACATTTCCTAGTAGACAAAGCTGCACATCCAAATTACTGTCGACACAGTGATGAAAAGTGCTGTTGCACAGCTTGCCAGACAGTGCAAGAGAATTCTTTGGAGAGTTCATTACCATTGCAGCTTCCCTGGAGCAGTTTTCGATTATTTCTTCCAGTTCTGACAGGACTATGATCCTACCCCTTCTGACCTACAGTTTAAGCTGGCTATAATATCAGGCATTTCCTATGTCTTCTAGCTCTCATTTTGGTATTATGCTGTAGTCCCTATAGATTTATAATCAAGATCTGATATTCTCTGACATTAATGCAGGTAATGTCTTTTCTAAATGTTGCATGTCAGCAGTAAGAACTCCAATTTGAGCATTTAGCACTACAGTGTGTTTTTTTTTTTACTTGTATTATTGATTTTCAGATATCATAAGATAAAGTACACTGACAGCCTTGTCTAAGTAACTCTTAATTAACAGTAATATAATGGACTCCACTAACATGGCTCCTGAGTTTAGTAATAGCTATGACTGTAAGTTGATTTCAATGGATCTTATTATTACAGGATAGATAGCAAAATAGTTGGAATTGATCCACTGTTGGTCATTTATGAATTTCACTTTGTGCAAATGCACTTTTAACCATAATCACCCATGTTTTTATTTTTTTTTTGTATGTTGTTCTGATAAACAGCAAACCACTATAAACTTGAAATAAACTTCACTATGTTAAAAATTATAAAACTAATCTTCCCAATGAGACTCAAAACTGTTACATCTTGTGAATGTACAATATCCTGTCTCATCCCTAGGGGCAATCTTGAACAATTTTATGCTTCATGGACATTATCTTGATGTGCTCCTAGGGCTGCTGTTGGATGCTTAAATTATTAATTGTCTTCCACCTGCTCTACCTGCACATATAGGACTTCTTTTCACTGAGTGTTTGCTGGTCATTAGTTGTTGTTATCCTGAGTTCCTGGTGTGTATATGCTCTCTGATCTCTTGCCTGTTGTCATCTTGTGCATTGTATACCAGCTGCCTTCTGTCTGTATGTATTTATGTTCCTTCATACCTTGCTTTTGGATGATTCTTGTATTCTTGCATATAGCCTGCTCTATTGTATGGACTTCAGTTTGAATTTATGTACACTTGTATTTTTGTATTCAGTTTACCTCTGTGGGCCACCATCTAGTGTTTCCAGTTACTCTTGGTTTGCGTTTAGTGCTCTCTCTGATTCCTGTTCTTATATGTAGTCTGTAGTGTTATAGCCTGTGGTTTATGTAGTTTACTATTCACCAGTTTTCTGTATTGCCTTGTGTGCACTAATAACACTGTTGATCTCTGACTCGTCACTGGATCCAGGTATTCTTCTTTCCAGCTGTTGTAAAATTACTGCTGTCACACCTCCACTGTCGGAATATGACATTGATACAGCTGTCAGCTTAATGGAAAATAGAAAATTGTGATTGGGAATGGGTATCTATTTTGGCCCGTTCCCAATAGCAACAGTCTGCAGCGGCTGTAGCGGGATAAGGTTAGGGTTAAGGCTTAAGGGGGAGGTTAGGGTTAGGCTGTGGGACATGGAGGGTTAAGGCTTAAGAAGGGAAAAATTAGGGTTAGGCTACAGGAAACAGAGGGTTAGGGTTAGGACAGGGTTAAGGTTAAGAATAGGTAAAAATACTTACAGTACATCTGGAAAGTATTCACAGCGCTTCACTTTTTCCAAATTTTGTTATGTTACAGCCTTATTCTAAAATGGAATAAATTCAATTTTCCCTCAAAATTCTACACATAATACCCCATAATGACAACGTGCAAAAGGATTTTTGGAGATTTTTGCAAATTTATTAAAAATCAAGAAATCACATGTACATAACTATTCACAGCCTTTGCCATGGAGCTCAAAATTGAGCTCAGATGCATCCTGTTTCCACTGATTATCCTTGAGATGTTCCTACAGCTTAAGTGGAGTCCACCTGTGGTAAATTCTGTTGATTGGACATGATTTGGAAAGGCACACACCTGTCTATATAAGGTCCCACACTTGACAGTGCATGTCAGAGCAGAAATCAAGCATGTCTGTAGACCTCTGAGACAGGATTGTCTCGAGACACAAATCTGGGAGAGGTACAGAAAAATATCTGCTGCTTTGAAGGTCCCAATGAGCACAATTGCCTCCATAATCCATAAATGGAAAAAGAATCTTCCTAGAGCTGGTTGGCCGTCTAAACTGAATGATCGGGGGAAAAGGGCCCTAGTCAGGGAGGTGATCAAGAACCCGACGGTCACTCTGTCAGAGCTACAGCATTCCTCTATGGAGAGAGGAGAACCTTCCAGAAGGACAACCATCTCTGCAGCAATCCACCAATCAGGCCTTTATTGTAAAGTGGCCAGATAGAAGTCACACTTTAGTAAAAAGCACATGGCAGCCTACCTGGAGTTTGCCAAAATGCACCTGAAGGACTCTGATCTGATCTGATCTGGTTTGAAAGATTGAACTCTTTGGCGTGAATGGCAGGCGTTACGTTTGAAAGAATCCAGGCACTGTTCATCACCAGGCCAATACCATCCTTACAGTGAAGCATGGTGGTGGCAGCATCATGCTGTGGGGATGTTTTTAAGTTGCAGAAACTGGGAGACTAGTCAGGATAGAGGGATAGATGAATGCAGCAATGTACAGAGATATCTTGGATGAAAACCTGCTCCAGAGCGCTCTTAACCTCAGACTGGGGTGACGGTTCATCTTTAAGCAGGACAACGACCCTGGCACACAGCCAAGATATCAAAGGAGTGGCTTCAGGACAACTCTGTGAATGTCTTGAGTGGCCCAGCCAGAGCCCAGACTTGAATCCGATTGAACATCTCCATAGAGATCTAAAAATTACTATGCACAGACACTTCCCATCCAACCTGATGGAGCTTGAGAGGTGCTGCAAAGAGGAATGGGCAAAACTGCCCGAAGACAGGTGTGTCAAACTTGTGGCATCATATTCAAAAAGACTTGAGCCTGTAATTGCTGCCAAAGCTGCATCAACAAAGTATTGAGCAAAGGCTATGAGTACTTATGTACATGTGATTTCTTGTTTTTTTTATTTTTAATAAATTTGCAAAAATCTCCCAAAAACTTTTTCATGTTGTTATTTTGGGGTATTGTGTGTAGAATTTTAAGGGAAAAATGAATTTATTCCATTTTGGAATAAGGCTGTAACATAATAAAAAGTGGAAAAAGCGAAGCGCTGTGAATACTTTACGGATGCACTGTACAACCTGTCAGTACAGAACTCTTCACACCACCACTGCTTTCTAAAATGTATATTGCCAGCAATTTCCATAAGTTGCCATATGACTGCCATACGATGGTCTGTCGCAAAACAGACTATAATACCTGCAAACCACACCCACTAAAAACATAAAAAAATGTGCAAACTGACCAATTCACAGAATGTAACCAAGACTTTGATCCACGGCTACATCTAAGAGGAGTATTACGTACTGCTTGTACGTAATTCGCCTTGTTTGAAGTAAGTGTCCAGATTTACTACCAAGAGCTGGGAGTGCAGAAGGCATGCTGTAAGGCACCCGTAGGTCTGGATCTGGCCCCAAGTCCTTAAGTAGAGAATAATGGCCAGAAAGTGCTTCTACGCAAGGGTGGTGAAGGGGTGTTGGAATGGAAACTAAATACTGGTGCACTGGAGCCCATTGTCTTTTTTTTTATTATTATACATTTTTATGCTTTACTACTTTTTTGGGGGGAATGGGGGTGTCTAAGCAGCTGTTCATTACTAATAGACAGTGTAAGAAATAGGAGGAGGTCCCCAGTGCTGGACCATGACAAGTGTGTCATGTGACCTCCATTGTCTGCAGTGCTGGGGACCTTTTCCTGTTCTCTTTGATTGTCAGCAGACTGAACTGTGGAGTCTAAGGTAAGCTTTTCTCTCTTGCTATTTTCAGTTGCATTTGCTAATTCAAGGGGGAAATGTGATTATAAATTGCTGGGTTTTTTTGTTTGTTTTTTTATTTAACTTACTTCTTGCTGAAATTTTTTTAATTGTTCTGTCAGTGGTGTATATGGTTTATGTGTTTATTCTGCAGAGGCGTGTCTAAGTGCTTTTACCTACTAGGCATGCCCCTATAGTGGCAAAACCATGCCAGCATCTTTACGGCACACAAGTCTCTATGATAGTCTACTATGGGAGATAGTGGCCCAAGATGGAACTGTAACATGGTTCAAAATTCCTCTTGGTGGCCCTGATTCTAAATATCTTGTGCAGAGTGTAGAAAAAGTTTTTTAATATGTATTTAATTAATAACACAATATACTGCACATTACATTAAATGCAGCACAATCTCCATCATCAATACACAATAAACAATAATGACTATTTTTGTTGCTTCTGTCCATATAAATAAGTTGAATAAATATGTCTAAACAATGACCCAATTTATAATTATAATCTGTAAATTATATTACAAAAAATTGATCTGAATGGGCATGTAAGCGTAAAACCAAACTGCCATTGAAAACATTACGTAAAAATCCATGTCATCTAATTTATGAAATATTAAACTTAAAAATCAATAACATGTATTACTGGGTGCATACATGCCCTATCACTCACAGTAATTTCAATCAATACATTATACATTTTCTCCATGAATCTCAGTGTTGACTTTTTCAAATTAGGCAACAGGAAGCAGTTATAGATTATGTCTGCATTACATGTATCTCTATGAATGCTGTTACAGTATTTGCTGAGATCTTGGTAATCATTCAGTGACAGCTGCTTGTTGTGAATGCATCTGCTATGACTTCTCTGGTTCTCTGCCACATGGAATCCATTGCACGTTGCCTAAATTACACTCTGCCAATAATTAAAGCAACCCTATTAAAACATAATTTTCCAGCTAACACATATTGTCCTGGCAAATATGGAATTGTATTTCAGAACTTGTAATGAACATTTGTGCATTTTGCTGATTTTGTTTCGTATGTGTTTGTAATATTTACATTATACTGGTTCTAACATTTCTATTTATTGTGGATCTTTTACCATATTGATTTTACATATATTACATGTCATTTAAGTTATTTATATATGCGTCTGGTTTCTAAGATCTCACAACTCATCTACTCTCCAGAAAGCATCATTAATCCAGCCTGTATTCTTGTTCCTACTTCAATAACACCCCTCCGGAAAAATCTTACATTTTTTAAGTAAACTTATCCTATTCTTGGCTCCGTTATTCAAGTCATCAAAGATTGAAAAAGAAAAAGACAAAAGAAACAAACAAAAAACTCTGCAGAGGAAAATGCTGAATTGGTTGCAAAATGGGACTGATTTATTTGTTCAGTGTCAACCTTATATTTTGCCAATGTACATATCTATATGCTTTAAAAAAAAATAGGACAATTGACCAAGAGCACTGGTAAACTATAAGTAATCATTTGATTGGTGTTTGAGGTTTGCATAATCCATGCTTATGTTAATGTGTTTGTGCTGTGCTTATGTTAACCTCCCCTTCCCCTCTTTTTCTCCTCCATTTTGGTTATAAGGAATTGTTACTGTGACATGCTTTAGGAATTGCATTTTGCTTTTACTTTGTAAGCATGTTTAATGCAAAACATTGTTGCCGAATTTTAACAGCTTGATCTCCCGGAGGGAAGCTATAGTTGCATGCAAGGGGTGGGGCTTAATGGTGTGATTTATGCAAATTGCATCACTAAGCACCACCCCTTAACTAATACTTACCCTTTTTTTAGCTGTAACAGAGATCAGGACAAGTCTTGATGGCGCAAATTGCATCATCAAGTCGGTCCCTGGCCCTAGTAACACTAGTATACTAGTGTTGCTAGGCAGGGGAACAGGACTTGAGGCCGTGGGTTCCATGAAACCACGGGCCTCAAGTCACTTGCAGGAGATTTGCAGGCTCTCCCGGGATACCGGGAGAACTGCCTGATTTTCAGGAGTCTCCTGGACATTCCGGGAGAGTCGCAACCCTAATGTAAAATCTCCTATGATAGCAGTGGCATAACTACAGTGGATACAGGGGATGTGGTTGTTGGACCCAGAGGAGAGGGGATTCCATGGCAGCTGCGCCCCCTACACTCACAGCACCCTATTAATGAATGCTAAGCGCTGCTTAAAGCTACCAGCTTCCAACAGCTACACAGTCCACACAAGGACCGGTGTCTCTCCAAGCTCATCCCTGGTCCTGCCCATACATTTTATGCCAGTTTTTTAGCCTGTCATACAGGAGCAGAAGTTGCCAGGCTCAGGCTCTATAGCAAGGAGGCAGGGCCTGAGACTGGCAACTTCTGTTCCTGTATGATAGGCTACAGAAAGAGTCAGAATACAAACTCTGCATCAGTCATAGTCAGTAAAACTTTCTAATTGATTAAATACTGTGTGGAAGACTTCATTCATAGAGATATGTCTGTAAAATGAAATAGGGCCATACATAAAAGTGTGATAGAGTGGTGAAGACCCAGGATGCAACACTGAAGGGGCAGCAAGTAATGCATCAGGACACTGCATGAATGGCAGCCAAAGTATCACACAGTGAAAGCCTGGTCATCCTGTGTCTCTCCAGGTGTTCTGAAACTATAAGACTCAGTATGCTTTGTCAGGTATCAGTTATGCTTATGCAATCAAAGCATGCTGGAACTTGTTGTTTCACTAATCCCTAAGCTTAGACAGCCATAGCCAAACCCTAAACAATTACCCACCGCAACTGCCGCAGCCAGTAGCTATTGGGAACAAGGAAATAGTTTCCCATTCCCAAGAGCAATTTTCTATTTTCAGTTGCTTGTGAACAATGTTACAGCCGCCGTTCAGCTGGTGGCCGTATCATTTTTGATATAGGGCCAACCGGACCGGAAACTACATCCCCAACTAGATCATATACTAATAACAAATTGTGGTGCTAGGTCATTTTCTATATATCAATTAATGACATTCAGCCTTATTATTGTATTTACAGAAATAGAACCCCAAGGTAGCTCCTTATGAGAAAAAATACATTGCACATTGATAAGACTTCCATCCTAAAACTGGCCATACACTAGAGCGATTATCTGCCCAAATACACAATTATCGTGAATTGGGGCAAATATTGCTCTAGTGTGTGTGAAAGATTTTTTTTTTTATGCTGAAAAAAGGCTCCAAAAACGCTAGGGTCCGATTATCTCATCGATCGGAATTCCCGATTTATAATCGGACCCTAGCTGTGATTTTTGGAGGTGCCTAGTGTTCTGTAGCCCTCTGCCCTCTTTCC
>WWET01003255.1:91753-107625 GCA_011038615.1 Limnodynastes dumerilii | reverse complement strand
CATTTTTTTTTATTTTAAAAAAAAAGAAAGAAAAGACAGTTCACACTTTTACTTTACATTTATTCATTTTTATACCATCAGCTTGGGGTGTAGGAGAAAACAACAGTAAGGTAGCTGACTCTGGTAAAGGTGAGATTACATTATATTATTGGGGCCAGTCCGAAATTCTGTATAGTATTCAGATATGTCTTGATAACTTAACATCCTAAATACCAGTATTTTGATATATCATGACTGGTTCTTAGATAGTGGAATTATTTTTTCATTTGTTGCTTGTGGCACTTTGACATACTGCTCTAGGTATATACAGTATGTAATAAAGACTATTGATTTTTGCAGACAGAATTTAAAATGGCAAACTCCTTAAAATCAAAGTCCAACATGCTTTGCCTATAAGATGACTGTGGGTTTAGATATCGAAAGCAAAATCTTACATGAATGGCGATTGTAGAATCTCAACAGTTATTATAAACACTCCCTAGATGTGTTGTGTTCTTGTTGGAAGTGAATGGGAAAATAGAAATAATTGAGAAAGGAAATAGCGAATCTTGCTATTTGATACATTTTAGCAATATTAGTTTCCAAGCAGACGCTGTACAAAAAAGAAAAATAAATATAAATTAAAGCTAATGGCCCGGATCCAGAACTACGGCCGTCTTAAAGACCGCATGTATGCAATCTACGTATTAAAACGATATGTTGATTACGTACAATAGCTACTACGCATGCGCAGTAGCTATCTTTCAGCAAATTACGGCCGTCCGGGACAATGTGCTTATAATAATTTCTTATAAAGTGTTGCGTTGATTGGGTGTAATATACCATGGCCAACAGGTATAACTGTCCAACTTTCCTCTGACAGGTCGATATCTGCTAGATACAATATTTTATTGCAGACAATTTCAGTGTTTGGTATAAGAAAAACCCTAATCCTAACCTCAACACTAACCCCATCCAAACCATAACCGCAACCCTAACACTAATTATTGCTAATTAACAGTTCATTACTTACCAAAAATGATGCAGCTCAAGAGACAGCCACCAGGAGCAGACAGCAATGATGCAGTTAAGCTTTTGGTGTTGCCTGTATCATCAGTGTTGTGTATGTTGTGGTTGTGATCATAACCGTGTTGATATTCTGTTGTGATTTACCATATTCAAATTATAGGCTCTATTTACTAAATGAAATAATATAGGACCGTATTCACAGATCCGTTTTTTTGCGTGGAGTATTTTTAGGATTGGATAACTGTGCATGCGTAGTAACTTTATTTACGCTATTTACGTTCATTTAAGTCCATTAGGCACGTACGTGTGAATCGCACTTGGGAACATACGTGCGGAGGGGCGTGGTTGAAATCCGTACGGACAAAGTTGCATGAAAGTGGGTGGAGGGAGGCATTTAAATGACAATTTGAGGGTGCGGTTAGTTACATAAGCACATACATAAGTATTATACGCACGTAAGTACACAACGTAGAGATAAGGGTGCCCTATGGAGGCGTAAGTCACCAAAAACCTGTCCCATGTGAGGGGAGTGTCATGGGTGTTGCCTTGCAATGTATATATTTGCGTGCCTTTAACTAACGGTTCTGTGAATATGGCCAAAAGTGATTGAATGCGCAGCCTACATATAGGGAAGGGTAAGAAAGAGAAAAAGAGAAAAAAAGGTAGTAAGATAGGGAGAGTAGAAATAGGGAGGGAAAACTAAGGATGAAGGGCCTGATCCAGACCTACGCCTGCGAGCGTAGCGTATGATCGCCCGGGCGTATAAACTTTCACGCCCATGACACTCCCATTGATTGTACCTACTTACGGCGGCTGAACCCTGCCCTAACTTTTTCCAGCGTACGTGCGAATTTTCGGACCGATACGCTGGTCGTACGGGGCTTAGCACGCCCATACTGTACAATTTAAATGGCTATCCCCGCCTCTGTGTAGTAACTCGAGCGTCCGGACTATCGTCGTACAAAACGCACGCCCCTTGGGCGAAAAATACGCTCAAAATACACTCGCTGTATGCTCATGTCCTTCGGACGACCAGAAGTTGTTATACTGCACATGCGCAGTGTGTTTTTTCGCCCGGTTTTACGCTCCCGACCGGCGTACGATCGCTCACGGGCATAGGTCTGGATCAGGCCTGAAGGGAGTAGGGAATGTCCAATAGATAGCTGCTGTGAGTACAATAAGGAGCAACCCTAACTCCAAGAGGGAAAAAGTCAAAAACAACACATCAGTGCTTACTAAAGGCAACAAATCAAAGGAATCTTCTAAAAGGAATAAAACAATGTTTATTGCCAAACTGTATGTATCAATGTGCATAAATGCAGCTATAAATGCATTATGGAACCGGTAGGTAAAAAAAATAACTATAATAGTTTTGCCATGCAATTTATTAATCAGGCAATTATGCTGCATAAATTCTGATCCTATCTGTCTTTTTCCAGGCTCTCCAGTAATGTACGTGGTATGCCTGTGGTAATAGTGCAGCGTATTATAGGGAGAATTCTGGCGTTTTCCAATATGTGAAGCGCTGACTCCCTGAAAGTTTTATTGCATTTTTTAGATCATTTGTGCACAAGGGGCTGGATCCTGAGGTAAGTACGATAGGGGACTTACGCAAGTCATTTAAATAAATCCCCTGTCTAGTAACATCGGTGCTTGCGTGCGCCAGATGCTCTGCAAGCGTACCTTCAGATGTACATAACTAAGTGGGGGCATGCACTCCCCTCTACGATGCATAATTACAAATTCTCGCACTCACATAAATCGGGGGGTCTGGATCTAGCCCAAAGTCCTTATGTCTTCTGTAAGTTCATCCCTCCCACTTAGTGTGTTAGCTGACATGAGCATGGCCCTCCATCCTAGTGTTGTTCCCTCCTCCACCACTCCCCCCCTCACTTTGTACCCTCTTGCCCCCCTCTGCTACCTTTTTACCATGTACCCACCTGGTGGCTCCCTCTCAACTTTTCACTGTGCTCAATCCCCTGCTCCCTGATCTGTCAAGTTTGACACCTTTCATTTTGCCTTGTTGTCTGTATTTGCTTCACAATATTGTATTTTTGTGATAATTTTATATTTATATTGTATTTTATTATGTACTATGCTGTCCATCCCTGCCCTGTATGTCTGTACTGTATTTTGTTGTTGTATTTTGTACAAAACTGCGGTCACCTTGTGGCACCTTATAAATAAAAGATAATAATAATAATAATACTTGTCTTTGCACCATATGCATTTAATTTACCTTAGGTCTGATGCCAAATTGTGTGTTGAACTTATCTGGCTGATTTTATATTTTATCACCATCTTTGGTCACCACGGAGCTTATGCTGTGAAATATCTGCACATAGTACTGACCAGGAGACAAACACGTGGAGCCTGTATACACTGTGGTGGCATCTCCCGCTGAGCATGACAGTGTCTTTAGCCCCCCTCATTATTTCCCCTTTTGTGTGTCCACCCCCCTTCAGTGTTCCCCATTATGTGCCTCCTGCCCCCTCAGTATTCCCCACCATGTTTCTCCAGCCTCTTTCCTTTTTACTTACCTTGTCTTCCTCCTCCGCGGCATACAGATCACGCTGCTCCTTTCTCTCTACAGCGTGGATGTACTGCCAGGGCCGGCACGACCCGCTCTGCATACAGACAGCGCTCATACAGGAAGTTTCTGTATGAGTTGCTGCAGCAGTTACCAGTAGCAGTGCTCTATGTAACTACTGCGTCAGCTTATACAGGAAGGTCCTCTATGAGCACTGCAGTCTCCATAGCGGGGAGCGGGGGGATGACCGGCGCCTGTCCAGCATGGTGCCGGGATACAACGCATCCCCCCGCGGAGCGGGTCGCACCGGCCCTGATCAGTTGTATGCTCAGGTCTGAGTCAGGTTCTATATGGTTTGCAAGCATTATGTTCAGCACAAATACCTGAGCTGTGAGGCGATTAGCACTTGTGACTCACAGCATTGAGCTTGATTTCCCAGTGTGCAGTACTCCTGTATCCTCCCACACTCCAAAAACATGTTGGTAGATTAATTGGCTGCTAACTCCAGTGTGCCTGTGTGTATGTATGTGTTAAGGATCTTAGAGTGTAGCTCCAATAGGGCAGCGACTGATGTGAATATAACATTCTCTGTAAAGTGCTTATTATTAATAATAATAATAATAATAATAATAATAATAATAATAATAATACTTGTCTTTGCACCATATGCAAAGAATATTTTTTTATTTACCTACATACATGTAACAGTAAGTTTATTTAAATAACATGATGAATGTATATATACTTATATAATAATTCTGTAACAGTGTAATTTGTAACAGAAAGTTAAATTGAAAAAAATAAAGCAAACTAAAGCTAGAATGTGCATATCCTATTGTTACAATGTAAAGTAACTCTGAATTATAAAGAATTTTTACTTTTATTAGTTGACATACCCTATGCGATTTCATTGTGGGCCAGCCCTCAAATTTCAACAAATGTCTTGCACACGCCTGTACTGGTACTGGCTGACTATCTGCAGTCTTCTGTTCACCACTGCGAGCACCCATTTTAGACTTACACCATTGGTCCTTGATGCAGTGGGTGGAGCTGAGGTCCAAGTCTTTATAAGCCTAAGTGACCTGAGGAGCAGCCTTCTTCTTTCCTGGATTTCTCCCACCCTTCCCTCCCTTTAATCATACAAGTTGTTTGCTGTTCCAGGTTTTGCTGTGGCAGAAAGCAGACTCAGATAGTTGATTTCCCATGATGCTGTCTTCTTGCTGGGTCTGTTAAGATGTTACAGAAGGTAAACATCTTTGACCTGGATAGATTGACTGAGTATTGCCTAAGGTTGTAGGCATGTCTATGCGGGTGGTCTATCTTAACACTTAAATGAGCTGTTTTGCCAAAGGTTTGGAAGAGTGCGTCCGGTTTGTTGTATTTGTTTTGGTATAATGTTGCTACCCAAGTCATATCATTGTAGAATTGATGTTCATCTGTTGTTGTTATATTGTTCAAGTTGTTACCTGCTTTCTTTTGCCCCCATCAAAATGTTACTTAGAATAAGTCAGATTCGCTTGGATCAATGATATTTAACAAATTAATTATTTATCTAATGAATAAAATTTTGTTAGTTCCCAATATCCAGGGTCTGTGTTTTTATTAATGATAAGAGTAGTAGAAGGGGACTGTTACCAGGGACCGCACACATCACATATTTGATGTTTCGTGCTGTATTTTAATTTCAGATATTTATGTAGGATAATGAAAGAGTATGCAATTAGGCTGACTTTGGATTTCTGTCACTTCATAAAAGTCACAGTTGTAGAAAACAATACACAAAATGTTTTACAGACGCTTATTGAAAGTGTCATATTGAAGCTAGCTTTCTGACATATCTAATGCTTTTAATGCTCTATTTTAAGATGAGCAACTATAGCATAAATGACTGACAGAATGAATGACCCTGTAAATTATAGAGTTAGAGTAATACTCAAGTGTATTATTCTTTTTAAGGGCGCATTACTGACTACTTAAGATTGGTGTCATTATGTATGAGCGGTTTGTAAAAGGGGCTACTAAAAGGCTTCCTGTCTTTTCATGATTTATTGTTAAGTAGAATTAAACATAGATGGGAAATACACAGTTTATCTGGTGATGTGCATCAAAGACATTAATAAAAAATAAATAAAATATATATCGCTAAGGAGAACAGGGTCTTGATCATAATGTGCTTATTTAAAATCACGTACACCTCTGAATTAAGTCCTAACTGTATGAAATATATAAAAAGATCAGTAAGTAAAATAATATCATATAAAAATGATTAATTTTATGAAGATGGTCGATGTCCCAGGATATAACAAAAACTGATCATTTCCAATGTAACCAAAAGTCTAGGCTTACTTTCTAATCTTCCTTACTCTGTACATAATAATAATTATGATAATGAATAAGGAGTTTATTTAAATATAGTGCTTAATTTATGAACCTGCTAAGAAACCAGGAAATCGCTATGAAGTTTTAAAAGTGGAGTTAAAGCAGGAAAAACGGGCCGCATTCACAGATCCATTTTCAGGTGAAGTTGTGTGCGTATTTTTAGGATTGGATGAACTGTGCATGCGTAGTAACTATATTTATGTAATTTATGTTAAATATACGCACGTATGTACTTTAGGCATGGACATGTGAATCGCACTTGGGGACATACGGGGGGCGGGGTTGAAATATGTACCTGATTGACTCGCACGTACGGCATACATATACGCACGTAAGTACACACGTAAAATTAGAGGTGGTCTATGGAGGCATAAATGTACGATTGCACGGCCGTGAGAGAGGACTGTCATGGGTGTTGGCTTGATACATGCGTGTATAATTGCGGACTTTTAAAACTGGATCTGTGAATACGGCCCAACATCTTCAGATCAGGAAACTGAGAGCACTGAGCTTGACCATTATGTGAATATGACAAATAGCCTAATTCCATGAGGAAAAAAAAAGTGGTTTCATGTTAATTTGATAAGAAACATCCCATAAGGACAATGGGCCGGATCCAGAACTACGTCCGTCTTCCATAGATGGATGTAGTTCAATAAACAGTAGCTAATGCGCATGCGTAGTAGCTATTGTACGTAATCTGCGAAACGTTTTTGATACGTAGATTGCGTATATGCGGTCTTTTATGCATGCACAGTAGCTACTGTTTATTGAACTACGTCCGTCTATGGAAGACGGACGTAGTTCTGGATCCGGTCCAATGTAGGTTTATTAATAATCTGATAGCAATGAAGCAGACAAAACATGAAGCCAATGGCTGTTTTTTTCATATTTTGACTTTCTTTGCTTTTAAAATACCGTATATCCCTATATATCCCCAAGTATTACAAGTAAACTTTAACAATACTTTCCTCTTATCTTCATATTACCTTAGCAATTAAAATATAGTCAAGGTTAATTTACCTTTGTTGTTTGCACATTTTTGAACCATATTAGATAGTCATGGAATATTCTATAATATAATATTTTTTTTTATCATTTTAAACACTCAGAAGTTGCAAACATTTTGTGTTTAGCACTTACAACATCTTTTTAGACACATAATTTAACAAAATTCATTCATTTGTGATCCACATTATCGCAAAGCAGTCTTATGTCATATATAAATAACCGTTAAGAAGAAATAGGCCTTGCAATAAAATTGGCAATAATTTTTTATTGACTGTGTATCTTCTCTGTTATGATTTATAATTAATAATTTAGCTTTAAACCTGTTTTTATTTTATTTACTTGAATTGATTTTAGGTAATAAAAACCCTCTTGGAACATATATAATACATGATATTTTGCCTTAGGTCTGACATAAAAGATATGGTTCTATTGCTCTGCTAGCAAATGCTACTAGCCACTCAGTGTGAAACATAAAACATTTTGTGGTAGGCCTTACTTTAGAGATGTTTGTGCCTGACCTGACCTTCTGCATTATATCAGCAGAAATGATGACAGCAGCAAATATTGACTAAGATATATGTAATACAAATCTGCACAGAAACTCTGGCTTAAGAATTATTACCACTGAATTCTATTTATCTGCTTACAAGAATTATGCAGTCTACTGCTCGATTGAGCACATAACCCACACTGCATCCAGTATTATTTCTTATTTCCATTACTTACTCGGTTAAGGCAAAACTCATCCTTCCTCAGTAGCATTTTTTATTTTTTAAAATAGCTTAAAGTCTTATTTAATTTTATATATATTTCTGTATAAAAAAAACATATTTTCAAGCATCATGCTTTCTGTAAATGTTCTGTTAAGCCATTTGCCGTTGATTCCAAAAGAAAAAATGTTATACCTTGAAAGTGACAGTTTTACTTAGATGGGCCAACCTGGATGTGAAAGGTTTAATGGCTCCTAGTACTCTTGTAAAATGCATCTTGAAAGCATTTTAAAAGTCACCAAGAATATACAATTTACAGTACATTGTACCTGGACAAATACATATTTATAGTCATGCCCCCTAAATGGGATGAAATTGAATTTTTTTTTTTCCTCAAACCATATGAGTTCACAGTTTCTTGTTATACCTTCCTTAAAAATACAAAGTGGAAATTTATATAGCTGATTACAAAAAATAATATTTAGCATATAACCATAAAGTACCCTACATATACAAAACATTTTTTTTAACATAAGCAGTTAAATTAACAAACCATCTAAAGCAAGTTATTTAAATAAATGCATTGGTGTCTATGTGTATTTCATTTGCAAAAATAAACTTTTAAATACTATTTATAAAAAATAAATAAATATAATATAAATATTTCAACGGATTTTACAAGTTTTAAACGTTTCGGTGGCAATATCATTAAAATGGTGCATGCAGGCTGCTTGTGTCGAGTCCGATGCATGCATACTTCTTCCGCGCTGGTTGTGATGGCACTGCTAGACTTGTGACGCCGCTTGGCTTGTGATTGGTCGTGTGGTCATGTGTGAGTTGATGTGAGTTTCAGCACCTCTTCCGGCACCGTGTATGTATATATATATATATATATATATATATATATACACACACACACAGTATATATGAGTTAGGACCACCAAGACAGAGAAGACTTGAAAGTGGATGGTGGCTTATCATATATTTGCAAATGTATGTAACAAATCTCTGTGAATTTTAATTTAAAGATAGAATGTCATGGTTAGTTACTGGTTAATGTAAGAGTGCTGGGGTGACTTTTTTGTATCTGTAGATTTCCCCACACCTTGCTAGCACCTACCCTAGATTGATTTATAAATTGATTTGAGCAACCACCATTCTTGTGTTTGTTTGTTTGTTTGTTTGTTTGTTTGTTTGTTTGTTTTTAAGGATGTCTGGGATACTCTGGGTGCTGTTCCAGAGTAGCTATTTTGGAGATTAGGGACCTCTGCAGTGAGTTATGGCACTAGAGTGAGATTAGGTCACAAGATCCCCCACACCCTGGAAAAAATCTAAGCTTTGTACAATACCAACACAATTCATTTCACTTTCCATCTCCATCTACCATGGAATGTATTCCTCACATTTGCTCTAAACCCTTTACTTTATTTTTCAATAACCCCTCACTGCTCTACATTTCTGTTCCCTCCTTCGATGAACTTTAGCTTTAGAAATGCAAGAAGAAAAATAAATAGAATTGCTTCACTTGTGAACTCAGTCTTCTGCAATTATTTTTCCTAATCTCTCTTCTTTACATTGTGAAAGAAAATATGTTATCTTCCAATCTCCAATGATGAGGTGCCGAGCTGTGGCATGAACCTTATTATAAAGGCTGTCATAACAATGGAACAGCGCTCTGAAATTTTTTATAATAGTCCTATTTGTCCCACTCATTTGCGCTACATTTAACTGCATACTGGTCCCCAAAGTATAATTACCTGCTAATTCGTAGGAATTTGGATTTGACAGGTAATGCAAATGGTGAAGTCTGTATATATAAACACCTACTCAATTAAGTTCACATTTATTATTTCCATTTCATAAACAACTTATGATTGCTAAATTAAAACCTTAATTAATTCACAAAATATAGAGAGTTGTCACTTTAGTGTCTGTGTATATCCTTACAAAATTGGCCATAAATATTTAGAGAATCTTTGGCTAATGAACCTAAATCAGATAGCACTATAATAATATATAAAAAATCTGATAAAAACATGCACTAACATAAATAAATATGAAAATTATTTTTAAAAAAAGCAGAATATATGTGTGATATATAAATCAGTTTTATAATCAAAACACAGAATTATCTACAGTGGAGAATTATAATAATTATTATTGAACGTAATTATAGTTAAACTATATTTTAAAGCAAATGCTAATGAAATGAAATCAAATAAAATTCAAATGACTTTTTTACCTGTTCAAGAGAAGTAGTATATATAGAGAAGAGCAATGGACCTAAAATTGAGCCTTGTGGTACTCTAACAGACATAGGACAACAGGCAATATACACTCTGGCTTCTTCCCCTCCCCCTTTAAACATGCTCTTACCTCCCCCATTCTTAAAAAACTTAACTCTTACCTCCCCCATTCTTAAAAACCTAACCTCGCTCCCACCTCACCCTTCAACTACTCCCCTTCACCTCTAAGCTGCTTGAACTGTTTGTTTACAACCATCTTATCAGCTACTTCCCTGACAATACCATCCTCTCTAATCTGGGTTCCACCTCCTCCACTCCACTGAAACTGCCCTGACAAGGTCATCTGCTCCTCTGCCAAATCTAATGGCCACTTCTCCCTTCTTATCCTCCTGGATTTATCGGCAGTCTTTGAAACTGTTGATCACCCTTTCCTGCTCCAAACCCTTCACTCTCTTAGCCTTTCTGGCACTGTCCACTCCTGGTTCCTCCTCCTTCTCTGTCTCAATCCCTAGTTCCTCCTCCCCTACGACTCCTCTTCCCATTTGTGTCCTCCAGGGCTCGGTTCTTGGTCACGTTGTCTGCTCACTCTACAACTCCTCTCTGGGTGACCTCATAAGCTTGTTTGGCTTTGCTACCACCTCTATGGCAATGACACACAAATCTATCTCTCCTCCCCCAATCTCTCATCCTGTCTCCTGTCCAATGGGTCAGAATGTCTCCTGACTTTCTACTTATGGATGTCCCAGCATTTTCTCAAGCTTAACATGGACAAAATGGAAATCATAGTCTTCCCTCCTTCGCATATACCCTCTACCCCTACTATATCTATCTCCCCCATCCCCATCTCTTTAGCTCTCTAATTTTCTGTGATTGACATTTCTGATTTGCCTATGAGCAGCATAGTATAGCTGCTCATAGGTGGATCATAGATGTCAATCAGTGACAATCCTGCTATTGCACGCCACAACCCCTGCAGTATAGTGTTGGCTGTCGCTACTATTTCCATAAAGTCAGCCAGTGTTTCCAAATTAATAAAATAAAAAAAAGAATAAATTGAATTTCCAATTTTCAAAAATCAGCAACAGTGCAGGCCTGTGACGGGCATTCCCCCTCCCCCGGCGGCTCTGCATATATACACACACACACACACACACACACACACATTGCACTCCAGATAAATACACATAGTGCATCCCATATACATACACACACACTGCACTCCAAACACACACACAATGCACTATATTCACACACAGTACTCCATACACACACATACACTCACATGCACAGTACACTCACATGCATACACATACACACACAGTACAACCCAGATACACACACACTCACACAGCACTGCATAAACACATACACTCACATGCACAGTACACTCCATACATACATACACACACGCACGCAGTGCAACCCAGATACATATACATACACACACACACACACACACTTGTACCTGTTATATCCTTAGCAGCCCCGCTCCGCAGAGACAGGAAAGGAGGAGGATCCCTCTTACAGTTACCAGGAAGCTGCTTCTGTCCCACTCAGCAACAGGCAGCCTTGCAAGTGGCTGCTTGTTGCTCTGTAGCAACAGCTGGGACTGCCCCCTGGCAACTGTAAGATGATCTCTTCTTTCCTCTCTCCTGGCTGCAGCCTTCAGGTGCCGAACGGTCAGTAGCTGCTGTGTCTCCCTCATTAGCCCAATTGTGATCCTGTACTATGGAGCCTCTCAGGGTAAGTTTGTTACTTAGAGAGGCCTCTGCAGAACAGGACCAGCACTGAGCCAATGAACGAGACGCAACAGTTGCTAATCTGCTAGGATAAAAAAAAATTATGTTATGTGCTTATGAGGAAGCCTCCGTGCCCCCGCTAAGGCCAATTGCCAATCCGCCCCTGTTGAAGACGTCCACTGGCTGGACGCTGTAATGTGTTTAGTGTGACAAGGCTGCAAGCTTAAACTGATCTTTACTGACACGGGGCCTGATCCAGAACTACGCCTCGGAGCGAATTTACGCGCGGCAAAGACGTAAAATCGCTGTTTTGTTTTGCATGCGCACCATAGAAAATACGCACATTAACGTAGCGTAATTGTGAACGTATGGGCCATTCACGTATGTGTCACGTAAATACTTAAGTGTGGGCATGCCAATTTTACGTTTCAACAAAATACGTGTGAAATACGTGAAGTAGGTGGGGGGTTCTATTTAAAGTGTACAGTATGGGCGTGCTTAGCTACGTAAATTCGTCTAGGCCATACGTACGTGTGCGTATGACTGCAGTTACGTTGGAAAAAGTTAAGGTAGGGTTTGGAAAGCGTATCTTAACAAAATACGTCCGTGCAAGGGGTGTGCCGAGGGGAGTATAACGAATTTACGTGCACGAAAATACGCTCCGCGAATAAACGTACAGCAAACGTAGTTCTGGATCTACCCCACGGTGAGTAAAAATCAGCTTAAGTCTGGCACTGTTATACTAAATAATATTACAGCGTTCCAGCCAGAGGACCGGTGCGACTGCTGACGCGTACCACCTGACAGTGGTATGCGTACCACCTAACAGTGGTACGCGTACCACCTAACAGTGGTACGCGTACCATGGGTTGAGAACCCCTGGTTTAGATGATAATGAAGGTAACAAAGATAATACTGAGTTCCATTCATCGATATTACAGAATAAAATCGGTATAGAATGTTTTGGAAGCAGTATTCCCAAAATAGAATTAATATAGCCAACAATCTTATCTTAAAAGCGCACAATCTTTTTACACGTCCACAAGTTGTGAACAAGTGTTGCTTTTTCCCTTCTGCACTTACGGCACATAACAGATTCCTATGCAACATAATGTGCTCTCTGCGTCTGAGATATAATTGCCCAGTTAATGATTTCCTGTAACCTACTAGAATATATCTGAAGCTAGACGATTAAAACCCAAATTGAGGATTACATTTGCTTTGGTTATACATAAATTCTCTTTGAACATTTTGGAACTGTCCGATATTAGCTGACAATTCAGAAGCAGCATCAGTTGGTTGAGGTTGTTGTGGAGGTAATGGTGGTGATGGTAGTGAGGGTGGTGATGGTTCACCTTCAGCAACATGTTCAGGGGCAGATGTTGTGAAGGATGGATTTTCTGGACTAATAAATTCTAGAGTAACCATTGCTGTTTCCTCACTTTGCTCTGCAGATTGTCTCTTTGTTGGTGTTTTAAAATATATAATAAAATTAATAGAAAAGAACATGTGCAAACAATGTCTGCATAACTAATAAGAATTATATTTAAGCTTACGGCAATGCAGATATATTTGGCTAAAAAATAGAATATAATTTCGGCAATGACACAAAGCTTTGCTACTTTGCTCACTCTAAAGATCCAATGACTTATTATTCTACACTTTACACAAGGTATAACTAAATAAACAACACTATCATAATGATTGCTTTGTTTGCATTATTATAACCAAGGACGATATACTGCCTAGCAACATTAATACACGTTGTGTCAGCAAATAAAAAATCTGACATATTGTAACAGTTTTTTAAATCTATCAACAGGTTACCTGGCTGCTCAGTCTACGAGGTCAGACCACATGCAGGAGTAGACACAGGCGCTTACACTCTCCGCAACGAAAATCTGAATTTCTAAAAAGGGACATCCGAAAGTTCCTTTTCGGATGTCCCTTTTTCCTATACTTACCGCTTTATACTTTTTTTAATGAATGGGTGAGTATGCCATTCGGCATACTTCACCCATTCACTTTGCGTGATATCCCTCCGCCGCTGCTATCGCCGGACCTGGAACAGGTAAGTAAATTATCTCTGTGGGGTTAGGGTTAGTGTTAGGGTTAGGGTCAGACTGCAGGGGAGGGAGGGTTAGGGTCAGGCTGCAGGGGAGGGAAGGTTAGGATCAGGCTGCAGGAAATGTTGGGTTAGGGCGAGGCAGCAATTAAGGGAGGGTTAGGGTCACGCTGCCAGAAAGGGAGGGTTAGGGTAGTGACAGGGGAGGGTTAGGGAAAGGAGTGGGGGACTATTTTTTTTTACAACTTTTAGTACCACGGAGCTTTCGGTGCTCTCTGGATCGATTGCATTTCCTCTTCGAGGCAATTGAGGAATCAGGTTTTTAGAAATTGGGAGTTTCTATGAGGGGACCCACACCCGACAGAGGACCAGGAGGACTGCTTGATTGCAATGTTCCTGTATAATCAAACTTGTGTATATAGCATTAACATGTACTACATTTATAAAATTTTACTGCTGCAATGGAAATAGTCATGTGTTAGCGCATAGCATTGTTCATTGTGACAAAATCAACTGACCATAAAACTGAAAAATAAAAATCATTTTTAATTCTCACCTTGTTCAGGTGAATTCAGGTGGCAAAATAGCACATAATTGCTCCACATATGTTATCTATTCAATATGCTGCAGTGGTCCTCTGCTTGTGCGCAAAGAAGACCTCCTTCTATCCCCTTTTTATGTCGGAGAACCTTTTCCGACAATTGTCCTCTGTACGTGGGTAGGGACCAACAGCATTTACAATGTCACACCACAGTTGTCTTTTACGCTGGAAGGAAGAATCAATTCATACACAGGCACAATATTTTCTACCAGCATTTGAAAACCTAATATTCCTTCCAGTTTTGGTCTTCCTCTCCCCTAAAGAAAAAAACTGAAAATGACAAAATGAATCCACAGACAAGTAATGACTTCACAGAACTATCCAAAATCTCCTGAAAACGCTAAGGCACATAAGCAGCAAGTCAGCTGCATCTGTGATGTGAAGTCTCGCGTTTTTTAAACAAACACCAGTGATTTTAATAGAAACACCGGCAGTTTTTCTTCAAACGCCAGCTATTTTAAGGAAAACACTATTTTAATAGATATCATGGCAAAAACTGGCACAATTTAAAGTGGCGCACATAGCCGTTGTTTACAAATCACCACTTTGTAAATACGGTGATTGACAGTGATTTGCGGTGATTTTTATTGGCAATTAAAATTGCACCATTAAAATTTGGCCCAAGGTGTTAATTCCCTAGTCTAAATTATATTTTCACTACCACACTACTATAACCCTCACTATTTTTTGTTGCAGTGATTAACTTGACAGTTTCCTAAGGAAGTTTTTCCTAGCAATATATTCCAAATGCTCTTAACTAACTAAAAAACGTCTTTTGTTATAAATGATGCAAGTGATGTAAATTATATTCATTAGATAAATTACCATACATTTCTTCTACATTGTAATTGTTAAAGTGTACCTTAAACTAACAGAACAACTTGAATTGTGCTCATTTTAAAAAAAACTGAGTCAAAGTAAATTTTATGTGTAAAATAATGAACATTTAAAACAAAGTAAATACCATAAAACACCAGGGTTTTTTTGTTTGTTTTTAGAAAGGGCAACAACTGCCTGATTTTTCTCAAAATTACTGTGGTTTGTCACTACATAATTACAAAGCAATGTTAAATGTACAAATTATTCTAGTTTCAGTATGCTCAAATGCTAAAACGACACTGTATTCAGTGCTCAAAGTGGAAATTTAGAAGCGGGGGTATGGAAATTTCAGCACCAGATGTGTCTTGAGTTTGGCAAAGTAAACAGGTCAACAATGAGAAATCACATTGTGTACATGTCATGTGGGACATGATTTCTACACTAAACGCTTCATGTTTAATTAAATGATCTGGTTACCGCTAGGGAAAAACAATGATAGCTCCCCCACAGGGCCGTTTCTAGGGGAGGACGAGTCCAACCAACCTTATTGCCCCTCCTTTTGGGCCTGATCCAGAACAACGATGTAGCGCTGAGCGTGCTAACGCTCAGCGTTACATCGCTGACTCCCCCCTGGCACTCCCCCTGTGCGGGCGTATGGCCCCTTCCTTACGCCGGGTGAAGGCTACCCTAGCTTCGCCCGGCGTAAGGAAGGGACCATACGCTCACACAGGAGCGTATGGCCGCCTAGCCCGCCCCCCTAGCCT
>WWET01003255.1:62006-75033 GCA_011038615.1 Limnodynastes dumerilii | reverse complement strand
ATTTGATAAATTAATGATTACAGTTTCTGTTACTTGTCTTGGGTATAGCCTTAATAATATATATGAAACTAAATGAGCATTTAGGTGACAGTGATATATATTTGCTAATGTATATAACCAACATTCTGCATGTTATTTTACATACAGTGGGCCTGATCCAGAACTACGCTTCCCCGCGATTTTATGCGTGGCGGAGATGTAAAATCGCAGATTCGAACGCACTGCGCACCATAGAAAATACGCACATTCACGTAGCGTAATTGTGAACGTATGGGTGATTCACGTATGTCTCACGTAAATACTTACGTGTGGGCGTGCCAATTTTACGTGAGACAATAATACGTGCGAATTACGTGAAGTAGGTGGAGGTTTGTATGTAAAGTGTACAGTATGGGCGTGTTAAGCGGCGTACGTTCACATAGTCTATACGTCCGTTAGTTCAAGGGGTGTGCCGAGGGTAGTGTAGCAAACTTACGTGTACGAAAATACGCTCCGCGAATAAACGTACGGCACACGTAGTTCTGGATCTAACCCAGTATGCCTAATTACTAAGTTAGATAGTTACTGGTTAATGGCACTGTTGCTGGGGCTGTTAAACCGTTAAAGCTGATTAACACTATCTTTCACGCAATAGTGTTTTATCAACCTATAAACTGATTTGAGCAACCACCATTTTGTGTATATTCTAAATAAGTATGATTATATTATTATAAGTAAATGTAATGGTGTTTGGCCACAAAATATAAAAATAAATTAAAATAAATTAAAAAAACCTTCATAAACTCTAAACAAATAATGTCAACTTTACAACGTTAAAGTCCTGCACAAAATGTAAAATCAGCATAGGATTAAATAAATGTGCCTTTGATTTTAAACACGCAGCAGGTGTGGCCTGAACTAAGTAAGAGAAGACGCATGACCTCACAGCAAACAATACGGTTCTTCAATTTACGAGTGCCCAGTATATTGGGTTCTGGGCATGTGCAGCTTAACTGATCGTAAAAATACGCACGTAGATTTTACGTAGTGTGAACACGTTCCAATATATCAAATTTTTAGGGTAAAAGAACTTCCCTTTATGTGAACACTGTAAAGCGAAATAACAAGATGTCACATTAATTGTTTCACTAAATATGAACCATAGAGATTTATTTAGGCTGCTCTACAATTTTTATATACAGTATATACAATGTATATTATAACCTAGGGGCCAGTAGAAATATATACAGGTTCTTGAGTACTGGAATAGGATATTGTGGCAACAAATCATACTGGAAACAATGAACCGTATTCACAATTAAGAAGCACCCGCTCGTTAAGTGCTGCCTTTATGAAATGACCTACTACATAGTAGGTCATTTACATAATCTGCGTACCATTTATCAGTCTCTGAGGAAGATAAAGGCATGCTACGGCAGCCTCTGAGTGGTTATAAGAAGAGTGGGTGGGGGGGAGGTATGGAATGGAGACAAGGAGGACGGGGTAGAGGAAACACCATTCGTATTCTCTTTCTTAAGAAGGAAAAGAGGAAGTTAGGGAAGTCTTATGTGCCCTAAGTTCTTAAAATTAGGGGGAGGTGGCGTGGGAGGGAGCTTTAAGTTAGGTGCAGATACATGCATATTCACACCTACTCACAGTATTTTTTAAGTGTGAATCCAATGTTTTGTTTATGTACACTTATTTCTGCTATGTGTTAGACTTAACACTGTAATTGTTTTGGAAAGATAGTGACTAAGATGTTGATTTAGTAACTGTATAAAGTGCTTACACTTGTAAAGGTTGTGTTTTATAAATAAGAACAAGTGTGTGTGATGTCTGCTCCCATACCCTGCAGGTGTAGAGAATCTGTCCACTGCTGGAAAGTAACAATAACTCCTGTAGTTGACAAAACATTCTCCCTTAACTCCCAAGCCATGATACATTTCTGTATTGTCTCTGAATAAAGAAAGAGTTAGAAAAAGTCACTTCTATCTTTTGCACAGTTTTTATTTTTAATTTTGTAGCAAAATAAAGTTGTTTTTTTAATATTAATTGTCATTTTGATAACATGGGGCTGGATTCAGAATTAAGCTAAGAATCTGTACGCTACCTCTGCAAAGGAGTCTAATGTACGGAATTTAGTATCCTACATTCCGTACGCTTGACGGAAGTGTAGACCCCCTGCATTCCTTTCACATGTACGCTCCTTACACATGCAGGACTCTACCTTAAACTTCTCTACATGTGGAAAGCCACATATGGAATGAAAGATCGTACGTAAGGGCTTTGCTGTACTATTATCTGTTACACACCGCAAAACGGCGTGTAATCACTCACTGCCGGGTTCCGCATGTCATCTGCCATATTCCGCCCCCTGGCATTCTTCTTTTCAGGCATGCTGTCACTCCCGCATGGAGAGCGCCGTCCGTCTAGAAAACAGACTCACACTCTCCTGTTTACAGCAGTTGCCAGGCAACGGCCTATGCTTAGTATTGTGAGGCTGCTGGCCAATCAGGGCACAGGAGCCTTCTTATAAGCTCAGCCAGCTTTTCAGCAGTCGCCGGTTATAGCTCCAGTTTACTGTCTGTGCCTACTTTCTCTCTCTCTCTTTCTCACCTGCTTGTTTCCTTGACTACTGAGTGCCCCATTTATTCCTGATCTGTCCTAGTGTTTCCTGCTTCTTTTCCCTTCCTGTTGGATTCCTTTGTATTTTGACCCTCTGTGTGTGTTTGTGTAAGTGCCCTTGTTAGTTTGGTCCATCATTGTTTGTCTGCGGTATTCCCCCGCCTCCTTATGAGTCACGTGGCTCTTGTTATTTCTCCTCCTTTGGTAATGTGCTACCACTTTTCTCCTACCTGTGCTTATACTTACCTGCTCTCCTTGTCCGCAGTAGCTGGACACAGCTGTAGCACACCAGCTAGTATCGGCATATTGCTACCAGGGGCCATGACCTCCAGGAGTCAGGTCAGACTATCCACACCATCAGTGTCTCCTGGATAGACTTCGCACCATGGTCAGTAGTATCGCCGTAACATTACCATACCTAGGCCCAGTACGCATGGTGGGTGGGCCTAGGAATGGAATAGTACACAGTACCGTGTGGTACTAGGACGCAGTACTAATTGACAGCTGACTTAATTCTGGATTCAGCCCATGGTGCATGTTACAGAAGATAAATGCATTCGTTGTGATTCATAGTATCCAGTATGTTATTACAATAGTTAAGCACATGCTTTAATTAAAATAGTACAACAACATGTCCAATTCTTATCCTGTTGGAAGACCTTAGATTTATTTAACAATTCTCACCATTCTAGGTTCACCTTTTCCATGCTAGTAGTATCAGTGAACCCAGGGGGGGTAATTATTATGAATGTAACTATTATGAATGTTTTGTTGAGCGCTAGTGAGTATGTGGTGATGTAAGTTTAGCATATTGTTAGACATTTTCCAGCTCTGTGCTCCCTGTCTAAAATTGCTTTAACCCAGTAAATTCTAAAAATATTAAATAGTTTCCCCGAGGACAGTACAGGTGTGGGTCCCCGCTTAGAACGATATTTTGATAGGGCCGTTTCCTCCCAGCCAGTTTCTTGATGAGGCATAACAAACGATCCACGGAGCTCCAAAAAGAAAGTAACAAAAGTCCCCCCAATCCTTTCCCTAATTCTAACCCTAACCCTCCCCTCTCATTACCCTAACCCTCCCTTCCTGGCAGCCTGATCCTAACCCTCCCTTCCTGGCAGCCTGACCCTAACCAACCATCTGCCAAAACCTGACCCTAATTGTTCCTTCCCTGCAGCCTGACCCTAACCCTCCATCTCCTGCAGCCTGACCCTAACCCTCCCTCCCCTGCAGCCTGACCCTAACCCTCCCTACCCAGCAAGGAGCGGTTACTCACTTTTTCCTTGGTCATGCGATAGCGGTGGTGACGGAGGAGGGATATCGGCGGCGGCGGTATTTCCGAATGGGAATGGGAGAAGTATGCCAATCGGCATATTCACCCATTCTGAAAAAATTTTTGGAAACTGGTAAGTATTCCAAATAGGGACATTCGAAAAGGAACTTTTGGATGTCCCTATTTCGGGAATGAGAAGTTCTAACCCGGGACTGCAACTGGTACAATACAAATGGTATCAGACCCACACACCAATCAGTGTTGTATTCTCTGACTGATTGTGCTGATTGAAATCTGTAAGTTGTTTTTAAGTTACAACTTTTAAAGATATCTATGAACCAGATCTATACTTATGATCTCACAGTGCTTGATGCTCTGTGCTTAGTGGCGGCAGGGATCTGATGCTGGATCCCCGCTGGATCCAGCCTTACATGCGTGTGAGGTGAAACCACTCTCCTTGCATGTACAGATATATGATGCATGGACCTTCCTTAAAATTTGCATGCAGTCTTCTCAGTGCTGCTCCAGGCTCGCTTGTGCTCGTGGCGAGCCTGGCAGCTTCCCCTTTAAGATTTACAAATACTCACCCCTCTGATGTGGTCCCTCAAAGTCACTCGAAGTGCTCTGCCCGCATCGCAGGCACTTCATATCGTATGAAGTTCCTTCGACTTCACAGCCGCACTTAGAAAATTTTCAGCCCAAATATGAAAAACCACTGCGCATGCGCAGGGTCTTCATATCGGACTGGAAGCTTCTAAGTCGGACGCGTCTGCCGGACAGGTAAGTTTTGTCCTTTTTTTTAACTGTTAGAAATGTTTTCCTTTATTTTTTTAAGTAAAAAAAAAAAATACACATTTTTATTACTTTTTTTTTTTACATGACCGCATCCTCCTTCATACCAGCGGTCTCCCCATACATGCCCCACTTTTCCTCCCCCTAATAACAGCTATTAGGGGGAAGAAAAGTGGGGAATATGGGGAGATCGCTGGCATGAAGCCACTAACGCCATCCTGAGATGGCGTTATTTCTACCTTCGGTGCCGAACGAAAATCGGCACCGAGGGATAGTAAATTGTAATATAGTGTCTGCACCCGTTAAGATCAACGGGCCGCCGAAGCTGTAGGAAGTGTGTATGCATCGCCATGGAAACAGCAGATTTCCATGGCGAATGCATCATAGTAAATGGTAAGTATTTCATTTTCAGGTGAAAATGAACTTTTTAGTGTTAAAACAGGCATTATCACCTGAAAATGAAGTTAGTAAATAAAGCCCTTAATGTGAAGTCGGCAGAGAAATCTGTTAAATCTAAATACCTCTGCTGGCAAAAAACGAACGCCACGTCACCTACATCTCTTCGCCTCCGGACACAGATGCCGGTGACAGCATTTATACCCTGAACGTATGCCTGTTGCCTTTTCTAGTGATTATTCACATCTCTGTTGTTTATCCTGTTGTTTGGTTTGTGTCTCCATGTTTTCCCGGTGTCTCTCCTCCTGTTGGTTATGTCTTGTCCGTTGTATGTACTGTGAGTCTTTACTGCTCCACTGTATTTCATTGGTTTTCTTATACCTTTCACTCACCTGTACTTACCTTGTTAACTCTTCAGCACGCCAGCTTGCCTGGTCAATCCAGTGCTTAGCCACGCACCTGTATTTACTTTGTGTCTCCTCTGCACGCCAGTCTGTCTGGTCAATCTAGTGCTTACTCACCAAACCTAAACTTATCTAGTTTGTTCCTCTGCAACGGCAGCCTGCCTGGTCAAACTAGTGCACACTGACAAAACCTGTACTACCTTGTTTGTACCCCCACACACCAGCCAGCCTGGTCAATCTATTGTATACTCACCTTCTTGTACTTACCTGGGTTACTCTCCAGTATGCCAGTTGGTACATTCTACCTTATATAAATTCCTTTTCCTGTGCTATCTTTGTGGACTTGTCTGCATGCCTGTTGTTTGGACCATTCTGTATCGTTCCTCTTGTTAGAACCTACCTGGTTAGTCACCTACTCTTTAACGAGCTTGAGTGGTTTTCTGTATCTGTTCTCCCTGTGTTTCCAGTCAGCTCCCTGGCCTGTCTTTTTTGGTATTTGGTAGTGGCCTACAAGTCGTCACCCTCTCTGCGAGATTGTCCACTGAGGGCTGCAACCTGCTACTGGGGTGCAGACAAGTCCATCCCCACAATCAGGGGCTCTGGCGAAAACCACCTGGTAGTTAGACTCCGTGCCTCGGTGGGTCAGACTCGTAAAAAAAAGTATAAATGTTTTGAAATTAGAAATTCATTCTTACCATGAGACATTATAGAATATCCTACTAATCTCTCGTGTTGAGCATTCAAGTCACATGTTCAAGAGGGCACATACTGCGGTAAGAGATTTGGGGCCAGATTTACTAAGCTGCGTGTTTGGAAAAGTGGAGATGTTGCATATAGCAACCAATCAGATTCTAGCTCTCACTTTCTTTTTACATAATAGAGAGTGTCAGCTAAACTTTGGTTGGTTCCTATGGGCAACATCTCCACTTTTCCAAACCCGCATTTGGAAATTGATTATTGATAAAATATTGACTCCCAAGACAATGCTGCACTGTGATGGAACCAAACCACTGCCTCTCTTCCTCCTCCTCACTGCTTATCAGCATCTCTTTCTGCCTCTCCTCCGAACGAATATCAGCATCTTTCATTCCCCTCTCCAACCAACAATACAATAAATTAAAGTAGAGGTAAGACAACAATATAGACTATGAGCATCTGAAGCAGATATAGTTAATTCTATAAAGTTTTTAATCAAGCCAATTTTTTTCTATGTGCGTTTTTTCATATCACTCATCACTGAGCATAGAAATCAATTAGAAAATCAACTTCCAGATACACAGGCATTCAACACAGTGAGAAGAACGCAGGTGATCTTCAGAAATGTATGGAAATGATTAATCCGATGACCACGGCAACGATAATTCAATTCCCTCTCAATCTTAGCTCACTCATACTGTGCATGTGCATGTATGTCACTGCAAATGTTACAGTAACTTGCTGGGAAAATAATTGTCTGTCCAGGAGTGTGGCTGATAATGCTATGGATAATGACTGCTGAAGCACTTTCAAAAGCTTTTTGATACATTTTTTGGATAATGTAAAAGTATGTTTAATTTTCTTTTTTTACTGCTGTAATATGCATTTTTTATCCTTTCATCTATTTATCAGAGGCAGCCATGCAAAGAGACAAACTGCAACAGATAGATACCTCTAACATCTATACCACTGTGTGGTTTCCACGGATTGCATACCATCCGGCCACACCTCTACTGCACGACTGATCATAGGATACCATTAAAGTTGTTTTCAGTCTTTTGTGACTCCTTCACACCCTCCTCTCCTTTCCTTTTTGCTCTCATTTTATCTTTTTTCTCTTCTCTTTGTACAATATACAGTAACGTCTGTTGTATTATGGGATTTATTTTCCGTTGTATATGTTTTTTCTTACTTGAATTTATAGTGTTAATTCAAGTTTTATGCTAGAAAGAGAGAGGGAGAGAGAGAGAAATAAATAAATAAATAAATAAATAAAGAACAGTCAAGACAATACAGAAGATAGTGCAGCATATAGAATTGAGATATGTTTTAATAGCAGTTGTATTAATTAGAGATATACCTGTAAAGTATACCTGTACTAATCACCTTTCTCACTGCACTGGTGAAAACAGCCTGTAATTTCAGTCTTGGAAATTTTTATATAAGGTAGCAGCTCTAGCAGCTATGATTGATAGACAGTATGAACTTTTAGTAGCCATCTTAATAAGAGCAGACCACAAATCTCAGCATGTGAATATATATCCTCAGAGTAGAAATCAGTAAAAAAAAATGCAATGTCTCTGGATATTAGAAGCGCCAGTAGAGAACATCATTTTAGCCTGTGGGCTACAACAGCACAGCTAAAGCTCTTACTAGTTAATGATTCAACAGTATGACCCTTCAGGGTCATGTCTACAAGAGGAAAATGTCTTGTCAGGTGGCATGCAGAATTGTTAAAAACTACCTGGTTAAAATCTGGCTGAGAAGTTTTCTTCTACAACGGGTAACTAAAACTCTAGTACTAAACAGTCAGTTTGGGAACAGAGAAGCAGATAACAAAACAGTTCCAATATGTAATATAACAATGCATCTGATGTCTGATTGGTTTGTGCAGATGGCATTCTGATTGAACCGTTTGGATTTATGTGCAGATTGGCAAAATGGTGATTTTTATAACCACATAGAAAACAGGCAGTTCTTTGATCTGGTCCAATCATAATATTATAGAAAACGTTGTCTTGGTTTTTAATTGCAAAATGTGGCCTTATTCAGTTTAATAAAATTCAGGATCCAATCCACCGCACAACAGCCAAAGTCCCCACACTAGGGGCTGGATCCAGACTTAAGAAGGAGCTTGAAATTAGGAGAGAAAAGCTACTCCTGGGCTAAACCATGTTGATTGCAGGGGGAGTTAAGTTAATTGTATTCTTTGCATGCAGGGATATATCTTTGAATTGCTTACTGCACACAGATCGGTTACACTCTCCGCAACGATGCTTTCAATTTCGAAAAAGGGACATTCAAAAGTTCCTTTTCAAATGTCCCTTTTTCATATACTTACCGCTTTATTTATTTTTTTTATGAATGGGTGAGTATGCCGTTCGGCATACTTCACCGATTCACTTTCGCAATGTGCGATAACCCTCCGCTGTCCTTCCGCCGCATTTCTGCAGCTACTATCGCCGGACCTGGAACAAGTAAGTAAATGATCTCTGCAGGGTTAGTGTTGGGGTTAGGATTAGGGTTGAGGTTAGGGATAGGGTCAGGCTGTTTAATTGAAAAATGTGGCCTTATTCAGTTTAATAGAATTGGACAGGATCCAATCCACCGCACAACAGCCAAAGTCCCCACACTAGGGGCTGGATCCAGACTTAAGAAGGAGCTTGAAATTAAGAGAGAAAAGCTACTCCTGGGCTAAACCATGTTGATTGCAGGGGGAGTTAATTTAATTGTATTCTTTGCATGCAGGGATATATATTTGAATTGCTTACTGCACACAGATCGGTTACACTCTCGGCAATGATGCTTTCAATTTCGAAAAAGGGACATTCGAAAGTTCCTTTTCAAATGTCCCTTTTTCATATACTTGCTGCTTTATATATTTTTTTATGAATGGGTGAGTATGCTGTTCGGCATACTTCACCCATTCACTTTCGCAATGCGCGATATCCCTCCGCTGTCCTTCCGTCGCATCTCTGCAGCTGCTATCGCCGGACCTGGAACAGGTAAGTAAATGATCTCTGCAGGGTTAGGGTTGGGGTTAGGATTAGGGTTGAGGTTAGGGACAGGGTCAGGCTGCAGGGGAGGGAGGGTTAGGGTCAGGCTGCCAGGAATGGAGGGTTAGGGTTAGGGTAGTGAGAAGGGAGGGTTAGGGTTAGAATTAGGGAAACAAGTAGGGACTATTTTACTCACCATTTCGGAGCACGGAGCTTTCGGTGCTCCGTGGATCGATTGCAATGCCTTATCGAGGCAAATGGCTGGGAGGAATCGGTATTTTCAACAATAGGACTTTCTATGCAGGATACTGACCAGCTTTACTATTACACTGTTATTTAGGCTTGGGCTGGGAAGCATCACCTCTCAACTCTAATACTGTTTGTAACAGATGAAATATGGCTCCCCTGTTTTGTAAAGGATCTCAAGGCTTACAGAACTTAAAGATTTGTCTGGCGGGGAGGTTAGGTGGTCAAAGATGTGCATTTAAATTTTACTATCTGGGTGGGATTAAGGTGTTACGCGCAGAGCAGAGGTCGTACGGACCATTGATCTGCAGGGTGTTATAAGGCTGCCTTACGGCAGCATAAGTCACTTAAATTCCGCACGAGAGAAGGAAGTGACGGGGAGATCCATCCCCTCTTCCTTGCGGACTACCAGGCTAGGATTTGTATCCATTCCATTGTTTTCTTTTGGTGCTGATAATACAAAAACAATCCAAGATGCCATTTACAATCATAATGTATTCAATTGCTATAATCTTGGCTATAAATAGCATGACTTAAAATGTGCACTTAGAATTGCTGGTACCTAAGAGACTAGCTAATCAATTGTAAGTTTTGGCTTCAGCAAACATAATTTTGAGAATCACAACTCTCTTAGGTGATGTCTGTTTTCTCTAAATTGCCAAGAGACAGAAAGCATGTTGAATATAAAATGTTTAACCATAAACACAGATGTTACAAATACAATTTAAATTTAGCTTTAAACATTTTCACATAAGATCATTATTCAGATAACTTGATATTGTGAATTTGAAATTTGCCTTTACACTAGCAATTCAAGATTTGTTTGTTGTAGTATTTTTATGAAATAAGAGTTTCAGTCTTTTTCAGGTGCAAACATCATTGCCACAAGCCAATTTTTCCATTATTGTTGATTCCAGGTCTTATATCTTGTGTTTTAGAGATTAGTGGGTTCGCCAGCAACTGCAAATCCAGATTGTGGAGAATTTGACAGCTATCAAAGTATTAAGCACCCCAGGAGATATATTATACTTTGTTAATACAAGATACAACAATAAATTTTGTGCACTCCACAGTAAACCCTGTACCTATAACATTTATAGCTGGTCTCTGAGGCTGACAATTGAGAACATTGCTGCCTCACGTAATTTTATAAAACATTATTAAATTCATGTCTGATCTAACATATATGTTACAAAAACTAAGCATATGTGCAATTAGATTATATACCTTTATTGGCAGAATATTGTTCATTCCTTAAGTACAGTACAATCACTTTAATAAAGTATATCATGGATACTACAATTTTTGTCTGACAATGTTAAGCAATCTTGTTTTGTACTATGCTCAAGGTGGAACACAAATCATCTCTGTACCTTCATAAAAGAAATTGTTGACAGTTCAGTAGCTTATTGATGAAATAACATATATGAGGCAAAAATACCATTTATGTCTTTCAATGGTCTGTAACTCTATTAATCTGTGAGAGCTAAAGAATCAGTCTAGTTGATAGAAATACACCTTTGCGTTTTTTAAAATGAAAGTGAAAGAAACAGGAGCAAGCCGCTGTTCAGCAAAAATGAGTTTGCTGAGGTTAGCACACCCAGTAAGGTAAGTGTTCTTTCATCAGTTTCTCCTCTTATGTAGGTACACGTCTTCAGAATCACTATAGGTCAGAACCAGACTTCCAGTATTGATGCAATCAGATACCTGAGCAAAAGATTCAGATAGATCTGAAAGTGTTAGGCCACACTCAGGGCTGCCATCAGGGGAACTGTCCCTGGTCCGCAGCGGATGAGGGCCCACCATCATTACAGGGCCAATGCGCAGGAGAGTATTTCCCTGCACACCATCCAGATGGTAACGCAGGTCTGCGGGCCCCTCCCATGTGACATCACCGATGATGTCACATAGGGGGCAGGACCCCACTGGTGTGTCTCAGGCCCCACAAATTCTGAAGGCGACCCTGGCCACACTATTCAGGCAACCGTGGGTTCTCATTGTAACCGCTCACACTTTCAGCATCCAGGACCTTAACTGTTCCAACTCTTTGAAGTATGGATGTCTAGATGGAAATGCATTAAGAAGGAAAATCTATAATCAGGGCCGGTGCTAGGGTGTTCGGTGCCTGTGAACTTTACATTTGCGCCCTTCTGTTTAACAATTTAACAGCAGTGACCATCCTAAATTATAGTAAGTATGATAAAACACAATCTTGTAACCACAATGAAAGAAAGTCATTTAAAGTCTCACCATTATACGATACAGACAGTGTATTAGTCTCCGCTATACAATTTCCACTTCTTTCTAAAAACCGCCACACAATACAGACTTTATATGTTATTATTCATGTCTCTCCAATCTTCCACTATTCTCAATTCATGTCTCCCCAGCTCTCAGTATTCCCCATCATGTTTCCAGCCCTCTGGTATTTCCCACCATGTCTCTCCAACCACCCAATATTATCATCACATCTCTCCAGCTCCGAATATTTCCTATCATGTCTTTCCAGCTCCCAATATTCTCAATCATGTCTCTCCAGCCCCCCAGTATACCCCATCATGTCTCTCTAGCTCCCAATATTCCCCATCATGTCTCTCCAGCTCTTAGTAACCCACATCATGTCTCTCTAGCTCCCAGTATTCCACATCAAGTCTCCAGCCCCCTCAGTATTCCCCATCATATCTCTCCAAATCCTAATATTCCTTTTTTGACTCCTATAATTTACACACCTTTGGAGTTTCTCCTCCTTCCTGCTGCTGCTCTCCTCTGCGGTAGGCTCTGAAGTGAACAATGCTATTGGGATCTTAGGTCACGCCAGCCTCTTTCATTGATCCTCAGGAGGAGGGGGAGAGGCGCTGCAGTGAATGAGTATAGCTGTTAAACACTGTATGGCACTCTCTCCATTTCAGAGGGCAGGCCAGCACTGAAGCCTGGCGCCATCATGCCACTCATCTCCCAAAGGACTGCATCACACCAGAGCTGCCTGTAATCATTTGACTAAGTGGTAATACCCAACTGCAAACTCATACCAGCCCCTCTGTCAGAATTGTCAAGTTATTAGTCTAAATACTGCATATGGAATGGTAACAATAGATTCACACATGCACATTATGAAAAAGTGTCCGCAATCAAAGTAAAATCATTGCATTTTAGAAGTTCTGTTCTATGGGCCGGACTATGAATTATGAAAAGGGAGCATTTTTTGATGACTAATGTCATACTTCCAGCACTGCAACTGTATTTGAATCATTTACAACAGAAGAGCGGGGCGTGCTGGGAAGCAGAGTGTGATTTTGTTAAATGCGAGAGAGGAAGTATGGCAATAGTACAGTGAGTGCATGCTAAGCGCCCTTCATACTAGCAGACTTCTGTGATGTCCTTCTCTCAAGAAGGCATAGCAGTTGATCCCCAGAGCGCCGAACATGGTGCTCTGATAGGTAAGTGAAAACACTACCCCAACCCTTTCCCTAATTCTAACATTAACCCTCCCCTTCCATTTCCCTAACCTATAGGTACAACTAAATACCTATATACTTAATAATACTATAATAAACCAGTATTAAGTAAGTAGTTCTTGTGTCTCACAGCGCTGATGTCGGGATGTGGATTCCCGGACTAGGCCT
>WWET01003255.1:26569-42375 GCA_011038615.1 Limnodynastes dumerilii | reverse complement strand
AAAAAGACCGCTATAATGAGTGCACAGACAACCTTTTACATTCTATCGTAGCGTAGCTAAAATAAGTAGCTACAATATTAAAATGTAGGGAGCAATAGTTCCACATTACCCAGATGGATAATCATGCTTGGGATATCAAATTCGGAAAATACACAAAAAACATGTATGTAATTATTCAAGAATCGTTACACAGTACATATCCAGATTATTTCTATAATGTCCAGTAATTACTGGACGCTACGATGGAATGTAAAAGGTTGTCTGTGCACTCATTATAGCGGTCTTTTTCTCTTTTTTTTTTATAATTTCAGTTGATTATCCGCTGAGTGGCACCCTAGCTGCTTGATAGGTGTAAATGTATAAACATTAGCTAGGAATTATTTGACACCTTAAATACGATTTATTGTCTGTGCGGGTTCTTCCTCTTGTTTGTTTAATGAAGTAAGTTCACCTATATATCAGACCCTTTCGTTTTTCTTAATTTAAGCCCAATCCTAAAGTTATGAAGTCACTGCTGGTGTATTGTGAAGATGTCAATTGTTTGATATATACAGCAATAAAAAATAATGTTTGAGTTAATTTTTTTGTAACTTATTGTATTTATGTTGCAATTCAAGAACTCACACTGTTCATAACCTCTTTTTTGGGTATACAAGATACTACTGTGGACTTGCAGAACATAGAGGACATCAGGTTACACAGGTTACATCACACTTAAGAATCTTCTTAAAATAAGAACTTAAAGATATGCCTGGGCAAAACCATGTTGTTTTCGGGGGGAGTCAAGTTAATTGTATTCTTTGCATGCAGGGATATATCTTTGAATTGCTTACTGCACACAGATATTGGCCAGCTTTACTAATACACTGTTATTTAGACTTGGGCTGGGAAATATCACCTCTCAACACTAGTACTGTTTGCAACAGATGAAATATGACTCCCCTGCAATCAACATGGTTTAGCCCAGAAGTGACTTTAAGTTCTTATTTTAAGAAGATTCTTAAGTGTGAATCAGGTCCATAATCATCATGTAGTTGCATTGAGCTTGGCTGCATTGTGCCTGTACACTAGAGGCCAGATCCTGAGCTACGTACGTTAGCATATTTACGCTAGCCGCTGTCGTAAAATCGCCAATTTGTATGTACTGCGCACGCGCGCGCATTAGATGTTATGCAACGTAACTCTGATGGTATGTAACTTCAGCGTAAATACGAACAAAAGAGTGGGTCATTCATATGACTCCCGGAAATACGCTTTGTAGGCGGAGGGAGGCATTTAAATCATACAGTATGGGCCGGGTTAGGCCGTTACGTACAACAATCCGTTAAATGCGTCCCAACTTACGCTTGGAAAAGTTAAGGTAGGGTTAGGCAAACGTAAATCGAGTACATTACATACAAGCAAGGGGAGCGCCCGGGGGAGTGCATAGTACTTACGATAGCTTAAATATGCTACGCCAACGTGGGTAAAAAGAATTATGTCTAAATCTACCCCTAAGTGCATAGGCATCCAGAGGTATTGTTGCCTTTTGTTCATGCGCAGCCCGCTACAGATTTGTGCCCACATACATGGATCTGTACCTGGATGTCAGATAACCCTTTCAAATAATAAATGAACCTGGAGTAAGGCTATAACGTTTTAAGAGATATTCTAGCCTACTGGTACCAGTCTATTTCAACTACACAGAACCTGATAAAGGACCAGGTTACAGCTAATTACATTTCACTTTAATAGCACTTAAAGCATACAGAAACCTTTCTAGGGCCACACATTTCCATACTTGCCCATGGCTACTCCTTCCCACTCTTACTATAGAAACAAGGAGTCACTTTCGATACTAGATAGTTGTGAAAGTATCACATAATGATGCATTGAGTCAATTGAAATGTTTTCCCTAATTAAAAAGAGATGACAGTTATGGTATTTGGGTTTATTTAATGTCATAATTTCCTTACAGAGCAGGATCATTGTACAGAATTTTCTGTGGAGACTTTTAATCACCTCTAAATTCACCACATCCTAGTTCAGTCTGTAATTAACCCAGTATTAATAAGCTGGTACATTTACTTTAATTATTTGTTTTTGTCATTTAATAATCCATTTCTTTACTCTCTTGACAGCTCCAAGATTTAGAATGCAGGATTGTGTCCAATTGTTTATACATTCTATCAAATCACTAAGTCTGTTATGCTACTGTAGTTTGTTGCTGAGTTAGCTGTTTGTAAATGAAGCATTATTTGGAAGAGTGCCTCAGAGCCCCTTTGAATGATAGATGAATCTGAGATTTGAAGTTTAAATGTCAGTACACTATATTTTATTTGTATAATCATTACTTTCCCGCGGGCTAGTCTTCTAAACTGAGTTAAAAGGTGAGGGGTTTGGCAGTTTGCACAAGCTGCAAAGATGGGCATAATATATAAATTGAAAACCATATTAAAAAATTTTTATATTTAAAAGTCACGTTTTTCATTAAACTTCCTATCAGTTAATGTCATCCCCTTTGTCTTATTTACACAGTTTAACTCCCTATAATAAATCGACTCATTCAATCATTTTATACTAAAACACTTTTGTAACATAGGGCCTGATCCACACCTACGCTGGCTGGCGTTAAGACGCCAGCCAGCAGCATAAGATCGGCTTAAAAGTCGATCTGCACACATTTGCCCGGCGTTACTACGGGCATCTGTACTATCACCGTAGTAATGGCTGAGGGGGCATCCCTCGCCGTTACTACGCTCAAGTTAGTGTAGGTGGGCGGGGGGAGGTAGTTTAATGAGGAAGGGAGGGGTTTGCGGGCATACGCTCCTGTGTGAGTGTATTTTCCCTTGCTTAAACTCGCTGAAGTTAGGGTAGCCTTCAGCTGGCGTAAACGAGGGAAAATACGCTCGCACAGGGGGAGTGTCTGGGAGAGTGCATGCATCGGCGTAGGTCTGGATCAGGCCCATATACACTACATATTTGAATTACATAAAAATGTATGTTCTAGACATTAATAATTGTAGGCATATTTTTTACAGTGGTTACCCTGCACAGACAATGCTAACTGTACATTATCTTATACTAGATAGCAGCGTGGCTTGGGCTTAAATCTTCATGTTATTAAGATATCAATGAACTTAGCTTAACTGGTGGTATCCCAGCAGCCTGGAATGTAACCAGACCCGTCCCCACCCTAAAGGTTCCTACCCAATCCTGTAGGACCGCAATGAAGGAGTCACGCTGTTCCTTCCCCGGTCCACGGTGCGATGCTCTACTGATCTGCAAAGGAAAAAAGAGTTAGTCACTCATCAACAACCCGGGCCACTTGCAGGAGAGAATGGGGAATATTAGTACACGGCGAAGTTTTTGCCATCACCGACCAAGGCCAATACCCGGCGAGCAGGACGATACCTTTTCCACATTTTCTGGTTCCATGTCCGCACCCATGGAAGGAGGGGGGGGGATCACGCACACCGACAGAGACCGATACTTACAGGGGGCTTTTGGTCAACTTGACAGGCGATTCTACCTCTTGCCTCTACACTTGCAAAAGACCACTTACCTCCATCCTCCCACCTGGTGACCTCCTAACAACTATCCTAACCTATCCCACCTCCTGCCTATACTGCTCCTACACTAACAAGGAGCCTAGCACTCCCTACAGACATCACAGGGCCTATCGCCCTTCATGGGCCTAGTTACCAACTTAACTAACAGGACGGTGCCTGACCTAAATAGGACCTAAGGCCCTCTAACCAACACAGGGCCTTCTGCCCTAAACTAACCCAGGGTCTAGTACCCTGCAACCATACTAGAAACTACGATCTATAAGGCCTAATGCCCTGTTCTACAGGGGCCTAGTGCCCTTCCAGTGGGGTGTGGGGCCTCAGTCCAAACCTGAACTGGAGGGAGGCCAACATTGGCAGTAGTGGGAAGATGTTCTGCAGCACCAATACTGCTGTGCTGAGTAAGGGATCCAAGGGACACAGTATGCCATCCCTGCTTGTTGCCTAGGGGGAGGGAAGGGTTAAAGGAAAGTTTCTCCCCATCTGGGGTCTCACCCTCCTGCTGACTTCCCTATGACCCACTTCTCCTTCAGTCAGCAGTTCTTTTCTTCTGTCTCGGCGCTTTAGCCCTTTCTCCTGCCGATGCTTCAGGTCCTCCTCTAGTGTGTCCTTCTTCTGAGATGCACTCCAGACTCTTCTCTCTTTGGTCTGGCCACTGCCTCCTCCTCCTAGCCCATGAGGGGGTTTATAAACCCTGACACAGGTGTGGATGGGAGGGGAGATGTATCGAGCCCTGATTGGCTGGCCACAACACCGCAATGCACCCTGGGTGCCACAGGGGCTCCTTAGTGCAGTGCTGCAGTGAGCCTTGAATGGCTCACCACACTGTGCAAATCCAAAATGGCCATGTGAAGGGCCAGTAGTAAATCAAGTCTGATACACAGCTGACCAGCCTTCCTCTTACTTAGGTACCTGGCACGGCAACGGGATACTCTTTCATGTTCCGGGCTGGGTCCTCCTCCAATGCTGCCCCTTTCACAGTAGGATCCCGGCCTGACCTCCCGTTGGTGTACACTGGGCAGAACTTTGACCTGGGGAGTCTTCCACCGGATGGATTTGGCATTTAGCATTAGTGAGTATGGCACTATCCACCTATTTTTAATCACATGCCAATTTAGCAATGACTGTCCCAATTCTTAAACCATAAAATTGAACAGAAAGAAAACCTAGGGATTAGAGCTACTGGCAACACCCCAAAAACAAAACCACACGGGGCAGCCACCTCATGGGTGTGTTGTAAGAGCTGCTTATTTTTAAAATGTTGACAATTATATCAAACTCGTTAGGAATTAATTAACTGGAAGATATAAAACCAGGCAATGCCAGGTACTTCTGCTAGTAATAACCATAACACACTGCTAAAATGATAAGTAAAATGCACACATGACCTACAGAAATATAATAATAAAAATATAATACCTTCATTAGCATATAGGGTCAACCCACAATAAAAAGAAACCACTACAGAAGAATCTGACAATGGGGAAGGGGGAGGGATTGGTGAGGAGTCAAAAGAGGAAGTAGGAGAGGAAGGAAAAAAATAACTCTCCCATCTCAGAGAATGAAGAAGGGGATGAGAGGACATGGGGGTAGAGGGTAAGCAGGAATATCAACCTTGTTGGATGATGTGGACTCTGGATATGGATCCTGGAGAAATACAATACATATAAAGAAAATAGTAGTGTATATGTAATAAGCAACATTATGCAATTGACAATAACAAAGAACAGCATTATGAAGATTAATTATCAATACACATAAACTCAGCATTATACTTGTTATTAGTAATAAAATGGCTACTTACTTCTCCACCTTCTAGCTCTAATTTTGGTCTGCCATGCAGAAGGTCAGTGGTGGAATGTTGTTTTTTATTACAGTTAACGTTAAAATAAGGGGGCATGACTGTTTCCTTATTATTAGGTAAAAAGTTACACATAGGCAAAACCATGCATATCAATATGGTTTTGTCCAGGTGTTTTCACATGATTTTTAAACTCTGGATTCAGTCCTGGATGTCTCATCAACATGAAGGGTCTGTCATTTGAAATAATCATAACTATAATTTACATAGTACCAGCATATTTTGTTCCAGTGTGTTATGATTGGAAAGCTTGAGAAAAGTATTTTATATAAAGTGCATTTTCATACACTAAGTGGTGTTCATAATCTGAGAAGTACAGAAAAGCCATAAAACTAAAATTGCCCTATTTTAAAAAAAATTAAAATATATTGGCTGTACAGATAGAGCTGGACTAAATAAAAAGAATAATTGTGCACCAGTTGGCTTGGTTGTCTGTCATGTTGGGTGGTTCAAGCTGTGCTTAACTCACATTGAAGACTATATGACAGGGTAAGTCTAAAGGGGGAGTGTCGGGGAGAGTGCACGCCGATACGCTGTGCTTTACTAAGCACAGCGCATCAACGTAGGTCTGGATCATATACACTACATATTTGAATTACATAAAAATGTATGTTCTAGACATTAGCATTTGTATGCATGTTTTTAACAGTGGTTACCCTGCACAGACAATGCTAACTGTACATTACATTATACTAGATAGCAGCGTGGCTTGGGCTTAAATCTTCAAGTTATTAAGATATCAATGAACTTAGCTTAACTGGTGGTATCCCAGCAGCCTGGAATGTAAACAGACCCGTCCCCACCCTGAAGGTTCCTACCCAATCCTGTAGGACCGCAATGAAGGAGTCACGCTGTTCCTCCCCCGGTCCACGATGCGATGCTCTACTGATCTGCAAAGGAAAAAAGAGTTAGTCACTCATCAACAACCCGGGCCACTTGCAGGAGAGAATAGGGAATATTAGTACACGGCGAGGTTTTCGCCATCACCGACCAAGGCCAATACCCGGCGAGCAGGACGATACCTTTTCCACATTTTCTGGTTCCATGTCCGCACCCATGGAAGGAGGGGGGGGGATCACGCACACCGACAGAGACCGATACTTACAGGGGGCTTTTGGTCAACTTGACAGGCGATTCTACCTCTTGCCTCTACACTTGCAAAAGACCACTTACCTCCATCCTCCCACCTGGTGACCTCCTAACAACTATCCTAACCTATCCCACCTCCTGCCTATACTGCTCCTACACTAACAAGGAGCCTAGCACTCCCTACAGACATCACAGGGCCTATCGCCCTTCATGGGCCTAGTTACCAACTTAACTAACAGGACGGTGCCTGACCTAAATAGGACCTAAGGCCCTCTAACCAACACAGGGCCTTCTGCCCTAAACTAACCCAGGGTCTAGTACCCTGCAACCATACTAGAAACTACGATCTATAAGGCCTAATGCCCTGTTCTACAGGGGCCTAGTGCCCTTCCAGTGGGGTGTGGGGCCTCAGTCCAAACCTGAACTGGAGGGAGGCCAACATTGGCAGTAGTGGGAAGATGTTCTGCAGCACCAATACTGCTGTGCTGAGTAAGGGATCCAAGGGACACAGTATGCCATCCCTGCTTGTTGCCTAGGGGGAGGGAAGGGTTAAAGGAAAGTTTCTCCCCATCTGGGGTCTCACCCTCCTGCTGACTTCCCTATGACCCACTTCTCCTTCAGTCAGCAGTTCTTTTCTTCTGTCTCGGCGCTTTAGCCCTTTCTCCTGCCGATGCTTCAGGTCCTCCTCTAGTGTGTCCTTCTTCTGAGATGCACTCCAGACTCTTCTCTCTTTGGTCTGGCCACTGCCTCCTCCTCCTAGCCCATGAGGGGGTTTATAAACCCTGACACAGGTGTGGATGGGAGGGGAGATGTATCGAGCCCTGATTGGCTGGCCACAACACCGCAATGCACCCTGGGTGCCACAGGGGCTCCTTAGTGCAGTGCTGCAGTGAGCCTTGAATGGCTCACCACACTGTGCAAATCCAAAATGGCCATGTGAAGGGCCAGTAGTAAATCAAGTCTGATACACAGCTGACCAGCCTTCCTCTTACTTAGGTACCTGGCACGGCAACGGGATACTCTTTCATGTTCCGGGCTGGGTCCTCCTCCAATGCTGCCCCTTTCACAGTAGGATCCCGGCCTGACCTCCCGTTGGTGTACACTGGGCAGAACTTTGACCTGGGGAGTCTTCCACCGGATGGATTTGGCATTTAGCATTAGTGAGTATGGCACTATCCACCTATTTTTAATCACATGCCAATTTAGCAATGACTGTCCCAATTCTTAAACCATAAAATTGAACAGAAAGAAAACCTAGGGATTAGAGCTACTGGCAACACCCCAAAAACAAAACCACACGGGGCAGCCACCTCATGGGTGTGTTGTAAGAGCTGCTTATTTTTAAAATGTTGACAATTATATCAAACTCGTTAGGAATTAATTAACTGGAAGATATAAAACCAGGCAATGCCAGGTACTTCTGCTAGTAATAACCATAACACACTGCTAAAATGATAAGTAAAATGCACACATGACCTACAGAAATATAATAATAAAAATATAATACCTTCATTAGCATATAGGGTCAACCCACAATAAAAAGAAACCACTACAGAAGAATCTGACAATGGGGAAGGGGGAGGGATTGGTGAGGAGTCAAAAGAGGAAGTAGGAGAGGAAGGAAAAAAATAACTCTCCCATCTCAGAGAATGAAGAAGGGGATGAGAGGACATGGGGGTAGAGGGTAAGCAGGAATATCAACCTTGTTGGATGATGTGGACTCTGGATATGGATCCTGGACAGTGGAAATACATATAAAGAAAATAGTAGTGTATATGTAATAAGCAACATTATGCAATTGACAATAACAAAGAACAGCATTATGAAGATTAATTATCAATACACATAAACTCAGCATTATACTTGTTATTAGTAATAAAATGGCTACTTACTTCTCCACCTTCTAGCTCTAATTTTGGTCTGCCATGCAGAAGGTCAGTGGTGGAATGTTGTTTTTTATTACAGTTAACGTTAAAATAAGGGGGCATGACTGTTTCCTTATTATTAGGTAAAAAGTTACACATAGGCAAAACCATGCATATCAATATGGTTTTGTCCAGGTAGTTTCACATGATTTTTAAACTCTGGATTCAGTCCTGGATGTCTCATCAACATGAAGGGTCTGTCATTTGAAATAATCATAACTATAATTTACATAGTACCAGCATATTTTGTTCCAGTGTGTTATGATTGGAAAGCTTGAGAAAAGTATTTTATATAAAGTGCATTTTCATACACTAAGTGGTGTTCATAATCTGAGAAGTACAGAAAAGCCATAAAACTAAAATTGCCCTATTTTAAAAAAAATTAAAATATATTGGCTGTACAGATAAAGCTGGACTAAATAAAAAGAATAATTGTGCACCAGTTGGCTTGGTTGTCTGTCATGTTGGGTGGTTCAAGCTGTGCTTAACTCACATTGAAGACTATATGACAGGGTAAGTCTAAAGCAGGGCACTCAGGCACATTTCTGTCAGACAAGTCCTGGAGAGAAGCATTTGTCCAAAACAATCAAGCTTCATCTCTTACAGAAAAATAATTTACTCTTTAAAAAAAAGTGACAAAAAAGTAAGAACACGAAAATAAGTCAAAAGCTTTGTGATATAAATCATAAGTTTGCATGTGTTTTATGTAAAGACTATTTCTTTTTGCTTGATTTATCCACTTTTGTCACATCGCTAATTGTGAATATCATCTATTACATTGGTTATTGGCAATTGGGGGGAAAAATCATCAGTTTTATTAATTTGGCACAACAGATAACAGTAATGTGGATACATTTAAGTAGAATAAGTAATGCTTACAGGTAAGTAACATAAAAAAATAACATAACACACATGGAAAAAAATGCATAAGACATATAAGGCATACCACAGTGTAAGGTTAAATATTATCTATGGGCGCTAAAACCAAATATAACAATACTAGTTTAAAGCCCATCATAAATACAGGAAAAATATTGCCCATTCATTCCCCCCCCCAGTATTCCCATCATGTCTCCAGTCCCCCCCCAGTATCCCCATCATGTCTCCAGTCACCCCCCACTATCCCTATCATGTCTCCAGCTCTCCCTAGCATTCCCATCACGTTTCTAGCTCTCACCCAATATTCCCCATCATGTCTCCAGCCCTCCCCCAGTATTCCCCATCCCACCCCCAGTATCCCCCACCATATGCTGCTGCTGCCCTCCCATGATCCCCATTATGTCTCAAGCCCCCCCTCAGTATCCCCATCTTGACTCCAGCACCCCCAGTATTCCCATCATGTCTCCAGCCCCCCTAGTATCCCCATCATGACTCCAGCCCCCCACCCCAGTATCCCCATCATGTCTCCAACACCCTCAGTATCCTCATCATGGGCCTGATTCAGAGATACGATTTCCACGGCACTTAGGAACGTAGATTTAAGATCTTAGAAAATTTGCATTACTGCGCATGCGTAGTAATAGTGCAATGCCATCTACGTAGAGGTTAGGAGCGTAAATTCGCTAAGAGCGTAAGTTTGAATCGCACGCAAGCACTTAAGATCTTAAGTGCTGCGAATCTTTAAGATCTTAAGGATTTGCATGGAAATGGGCGGGGGGAGGCAGGGAAATGAGGGAAACCAGCCTCCCCAGTATTCTCCATCATGTGTCTCCAACCTCCCCAGTATGTCTCTCCAGCTTCCAATATTCCCCATCATGTCTCTCCAGCCTCCCAGTATTCCACATCATGCCCCTCCAGCCTCCCCAGTATTCCCCATCATGTGTCTCCAGCCTCCCCAGTATTCCCCATTGTGTGTCTCCAGCCTCCCCAGTATGTCTCTGCAGCCTCCCCAGTGTTCCCTATCATGTCTCTACAGCTTACAGTATCACCATCACGTGTCTCCAACCTTCTCAGTATACCCCATCATGTGTTTCCTGCTCTTAGTATTCACCATCATGTCTCTACAGCTCCCAGTATCCCCCATCAGGTGTCTCCAGCCTCCCCAGTATTCCCCATTCATGCCATTCAAGCCTCTCCAGTATTCCCCATTCATGTCACTCCAGCCTTCCCAGTATTCCCCATTCATGCCACTCAAACCTCCCCAGTATTCCCCATTCATGTCACTCCAGCCTCCCCAGTATTCCCCATTCTTTTCTAACCGGGGACCCACACCCCATGTCACTTCAGCCTCCCCAGTATTCCCCATCCCACCCCCAGTATCCCCAACCATATGCTGTAGCCCCACCCCAGTATCCCCATCATGTCTCCAGCTTCCCTCGGTATCCCCATCATGTCTCCCTCTCCCCCAGTGTATCCCTATCATGTCTCCAGTCCCTATCCCGTATCCCCATCATGTCTCCAGCCCAACCCCCGTATCCCCATCATGTCTCCAGCTCCCCCCGTATCCCTATCATGTCTACAGGCCCCCTAGTATCACCCACCATGTGTTCCAGCCCCCCAGCATTCTCAGATGGCGTTGGTGAGTCCTTACTCTGCTACCTAGCAACAGCCCTGTTGCTAGGTAGTAGAGGAGGCACCCCCTGCCACCATCTCCACCTTATCTCTGCATTCTAAAAGTGCCTGTCAGATCCAAGATGGCAACTGGGGTCCTTCTTTAGGACCCATGCCGCTATCTTGAATGTGGCAGGAACTTCCTGAATGGAGAAGTAAGTTGCAGAATATGGACATGGTGGCAGCGGGTCCCTCATCCGCTACCGCCATCTCCACATTCTGGAACTTACTTCCTCATTCAGGAAGTTCCTGCCTAATGCAGGAAGTTCCTGCCACATTCAAGATGGTGGTGGGGTCCTAAGAAAGGACCTGGCTGCCATCTTGAATGTGGCAAGAACTTCAGTGCGGGCAGGAGGAGGGGGCAGGCGGCGGAAGGCAGCAGGTCCCGATACTGGGATCCTCCTGCCACTGCTAATCGTAAGTAAAAGGGGAAAGGGGGGAGTGTGGGTCTGTGTGTGTGTGTGTGTTTTTTTTTTTTTAGTTTTTTTCTGCCCCTCACCGTTGGGCGTGCACAGTAGCGTCCATGTGTGGACGATAATGCGCATGCGCATGACGGTGTGGAGTAGAATGGCTTTTATATATATATATAGATAATAAAAAGAAATCTTATATAAATATATCAGCTGCCATCTTTGAGAGATTGTGCAAGCCCCCTATTGGAGAACCTAAGTTCTCCACAACCGTGAAAACTACAAAAGATAAAAACGGCGCTCAAACTACTATTGGCTGAAATGATATTCAATACCGGAAATTAAAAAAATATAACAATTTATTAAATCATATATAACACACACATATATCAGTATATATTAATATATTGACTATGTGGACTGGATAATATAAATAATACTTCTCATATTTTCAATAATCAGATTTAAAAAGTTTCCTCAATCGTAACATAATCATCCAAAGAATAAATTCTAAAGTCAAATATTTTCTTAGTCTTATTATTTTTGTTTATTTATGTATAAGGCACCACAAGGTATTTGCAGCACCGTACAAAATACAACAAAATACAGTACAGATATACAGGGTAGGGATGGATAGCATAGTATGCAATAAAATACCATATAAATATAAAAATATCACAAAAATACAATAAAGTGAAGCAAGCACAGACAGCAAGGCAAAATGCAAGGTGTCAAGTTTGGAAGATCAGGAAGCAGAGGATAGAGTGCAGTGAGAGGTCGACAAGGAGCCACCAAGTGGGGAGGGTACGAAGTGAGGGAGGAGTACAGTAGTAAATTAGGGAACAACACTAGGATTGAGGGCCCTGTTTATGTGAGCTAACACACTAAGTGGAAGAGATGAACTTACAGAAGACATAAGGAGGGGGAAGGAAGTGGACTGTGCAGTGCCGGCCCTAGCCAATTTGGTGCCCTAGGCAAAATTTTTGCTGATGCCCCCTAGCAGATAATCACCAATAATCATTATCTCTCAGTTTGCATTTTTAATCCTTGCATTGTTCTATACAGCAATTTTTACATTTGCATTAAGGGTTCTCTTGGTAAATCTCTAGTTGTTTCTTTTTTTTAAACAATTTTTAGCATTTTGTTAATACAATTTATTTTTATTATTTATTGCAAAGAAATCTATATCTTTCCCTCTCTGTGTAGCTATTTATACCTGTTCTATATATCAATATATGTTTATTTATTTTAATTTTGAATTTTTATTTTATTTTAGCTGTCGCTATGGGATTTCTAATAGCAATCAAAGCAATATGATCTTTTCTCAAACATTATAATTGTTACTGTGACAGTAATACAAATATATTACACCAGATATTCTAATCTATTGAACTATATTTACATTGATTACTTCCCACTGCTAGAGCTAGTATTATTGCATTGAAGAGATATTGGACCCATACATAGCACTAGAACTGAACTGATCACACCCAAATATTCTATATCTTTTCTTACTTTACAGTCATATATTTGTTCATTACTTACCTTGACTGTGCAGATGTTTTTTCTTACTTTTCTCTCTTCTCTGCTCCAGTTAAGGCTCCTCTTTTGCTTGCTCCTCGATGCTGCAGCGTGGAGGCACTCTGTGAGATCATGTTGTGACTCATTCACTCATTTGACAGACAGCAAGCAGAGCCAATGAGTGATGCAGGCAGCCCAGTGTCTTAGGGCCTGATCCAGAGCTACGATGTTACACTGAGCGCTGTAGCGGTCAGCGTAACATCGGTTCTGCCTCGCCTAGGGCCCCGCAAACCCTAGGGCCACCACTGGTTGAAAGGAAAGGCTAAGTCTGGTAGCAGCATTTAGTATAGATTGAAGGTGGACAAGAGGGGTGAGCGGGAGACAAGGAGGAGGTTATAGTAATCGATACGTAATATGACTAGAAAAAAGACATACAGGGCAGGGATGGACAGCATAGTACATAATAAAATACAATATAAATAAGAAAATTTCACAAAAATACAATAAAGTGAAGCAAGCACAGACAGCAAGGCAAAATGCGAGGTGTTCAGCTTGGCAGATCAGGTAGGAGGGGATAGAGAGCAGTGATAGGTTGAGAGGGAGCCATTAGGTGGGACTGGGTAAAAGGGTAGAAGAGGGGGACAAGAGGGTATAAAGTGAAAGGGGAGTGTTGCAGGAGGGAACACTAGGATGGAGGCCCCTTGCCCTAAACTGGTGCTTCTACATCTGAAATATAACATGCAATATTTACAGTCAGGAAATATTTCCTCCACCTCTCAATTTAACGCAGATTACACATACCAACATTTTCACAGGTGTGGGAGCTTTTAAATTAGACAGTTCCTGTTCCTTAGAATAAAAAGCTAATGACCCCCCACTGTGCTTTCAGACCATGATGCTACGTCTACAAAATTCTGTAGCATGGGTCTTCTTTTGCAAATAATTTCTCCCAATGCCTAGCAATTAAGACACTCAATCAATCAATCAATCAATCCCAAAATAAATACATTTCTAATTATATACTGCGGTGCACTGCGTCACTAAAATTAAATATACAATATACAATAAATGATATGATGTGGTCCGTCCACTACACCTAATTCATATTTATTTATGTTTGCTGATATATGCTTAACAGTTTCATTTAAAATGGAATTATATTGCTTATTATATCAGTCCATATTATCTTATGAAGTTCTTATGTAAATGTGCTAAAGGCAACCTGTGAAAAATAGAACATATTTATTAAGCATGTTTAGGTTTTATTCAGCAAAGAAAGTAATTAACTGCTCCATTAACATTCTTAAATATGTCATTGTATTCATTAAGTAGCCTAATTATTACTTACTTAAACAAAGTTGATATCCTAAAGGATACTCTAAAACTGTTTTATACTGCTAATTGTTTTAAGAAAACCATCTGAATTTGACTTAACAGTATTTGTGAAACAGTATAGTTTTCCTAATACATAAGTCAAATAGTGCATATTTTATATCTACACAAAAAAAGAACAAATATACACAAATCAATTAAAACTGTATCTGTCAAGTAAGTGAACGGTTGATGTAAATTTGTTGGAAGAAACAAAAATGGGAAAGTGTAAAAATCTGAGTGCCTAAAATGGCAGGTCTTGTGGGTTATTTATAATTTTCAATGGTTAGTACCTTTCTAAAGTAGTCAAAGGTAGGACAACTAGTGACAAGGTAATTGACATCCAAGGTTCACTGCTGTGCGTGGGTAGCAAAAGGCTAGCTCATCTGGTTTAAAACCACAGAACAGCTGCTGTAGCACAAATTACTGAAAAATACTGACTATAAAATAAACGTTTTAGAACACAGCACAACACATCTTGCTGCATATTTGGTTGTGTAGCCTCACAGTGCCCATGCTGACCCCTGTCCACCAACGAAAGCATCAATGGTCATGTGAGCATCATAGTCTTGAACATGGCGTAATGTATATATAAGTAATGAATATTTATAAGTAGTATGGTCTGATGAGTCACCTTTTTACAGTATGTGTGCAGCTGAATATGTATGCAGCATTTACCTGGGGAAGGAATGGCACCAGGATGCACTACGGGAAGAAGGCAAGCTAGCAGTCGTATGTGAGTTGCGGTCAGAATGGCCCTTTTCAAAAAGGGCTCTTTTTCTACCAGCCATTTGAGAACTGGCACTGAAATTGATTGCTTCTACCTTGCCAAGGAGAAGCAATTGATCATCCCCAGGACAAAATCGCAGCCGTGAGTGGTAAGTATTTATCTAACCCTAACCCTTATCCTAATCCTCACCCTAACCATCCCCTTCCATTACCCTAACCCTATCCTCCCTGCAGCCTGACTCTAAGACTCCTTTTCTCCACAGCCTGACCCTAAGACTTCCTTCCCCATAGCCTGACCCTAAGACACCCTTCTCTGCAGTCTGACCCTAAGACTCCCTTTCCCACAGCCTGACCCTAAGACTTCCTTCCCTATCTCTTCTGCTGTGGCAGGCGCCAGGTTTCAAAAATAATGAATGGGAAAGTTGCCGAAAAATAAATTTGGCATACTTACCTATTCATTAATAAAATCTTCTAATTAGTGATATATTCGAAATACAGCTGTCTGTATTTCAGAAATAGCATTTTCTTTATGGAGATTGCATCCCCTGGCACTTCTACACATACCACCTACCTAAACATTGTTGCAGACCAAGTACATCCTTTCATAGCAATGGTATGTCCTTTCAGAAGAATAATGCACCCTGTTACACTCCAAACGTCTCTCCAGCACTCAGTCACAGCCCATCTTTTACCCAGCTATTTGAGTCACTATCCTGTTTTAGGTAGTTCCAAGTTACTGCCCATTCGCCCCTGTCAGTACTGCCTCCAGTAATATTTACCATATATATATATATATATAAAT
>WWET01003255.1:14051-25105 GCA_011038615.1 Limnodynastes dumerilii | reverse complement strand
TTTATTTTTATTTTTTATTTTTAATATATGTGCTTCACAAACACACCCTCCCACAAATACACAAAAGATAAACATAAATTACATAGTGAAATAGAGTTAGATTATTCCTCCCTCAGAAATACCGATTTGAATTGCTACCAATGAAATACATGAACGTACCATTGTCATGGAACATAACTGTCAGGCTACCTCCCTTCTCCTGCTGCATCTGGTCCTGAATCATGTGACAGTGTTCTTCCCCTGCATTATGCAATATATAAGAGAAGCACAGAGCATGACTGACACTCACTCACTCACACACTAAATAAACTGCTGTCACACACACACACACACAAATATAGATAACTTCTGTCACATGCAGACACACGCAGAAAGATCCCTGATTTGCAGCTGCTGTAGCTCCTGCTATTTAATAGCGGCTAATAGCTACTATTAAATAGCATTGCACATAAAAAGAGATCTCTGATATGCAGCTGCTGTCCACAAACCTCTTTTCTATGAAATAGCCTTCTCATCTCATGGGCAGTAGCCCCCCATCAGAGATCAAAGACTCACGGGCTGGCCATTCCTGATTTATGATATCTTTATATTAATCCCAAGCATATTCCAATTGTGCTACTGTGTTATTCTCTATCTAAAATGGGAGGTTTTTCCACTTATCAAATACCTAAAGTGAAGTAATTTTTCTGCACATTTCCTCTAAATTTACCACTTCAGTTTATAATCATGCCCTCATGTTCTCCTTCTCAAACTTTGAAAAATAGCACTTTCCTGTACCTGGTTAAACCCCTTAATATATTTAAAAGCTGCTATTATATCATCTCTCTCCCTTTTCTTACCTACTTCTTTAGGTCTTCTGTTGACAGCTGCTGGATGTACAGTAGTGCTGTTGAATGTCTGCACTATTGATCTTACATGTCAGATTACTGCTGCTGAGATGTGCATATATGTACAGTAAATATATTATTTTGTCTTTCTTTAAAATAAGCCCATGTGATAATCTTACCATGAATCTAAAGTAAAATTTAAAATTCTAGGTCAATCCCTGAATACAAGCTACTATATTTCTAACATGATGGATTTTGCTTTTAATTCTCAGCACATTAAAAAATGTTTTGGAATATGCATTTCGGATGGGCATGTAAGTGAGTGCTGAGAAAGTTTGGCAATACAATATATAAAATGTATTGCACGTGCTATGAAATGCTTTAAATTAGAGGTATTGAATAAGCATGTTAGGGGAAAAAAATTTCACCTGTTAAGTTAATGAGTGGTATGTTACCAATGTAACCACCACCATAGGACTCTCATATATCTTTAGAATGTGGGGCCGATCTGGAGGAGAACGCACGCCAGCTGGCTTATCAACTCTCTGCATAATTTACTACTGCACATACTCATAACTAAAGAGCATGTAGTCATGGTCAATTCATATCTGAGCGGAACTCAAGCTGCGACAGCTTACGTTCATAGGGGTGTGTTGAGGGAGGGAATCACATATACACAGCCCGTCCCTCTCTTTCAAATGCATCAAAGGCACTGTATCTATACAACGGCCAGATGTGTAGACTGTGATGAAGTCACCCACTGTTCCACGTGTTGTTGGTGCTGGTGTTACCATCCCTAGTTATTCCATGAGCTTATTGCACAAGTCCCCAAGTCCTACGGGGTTACAATCAAGTCCGTTCACAGAAATCAGCCTATCATAGAATGTTAAACACAGAGTCAGAAAGGGAAAGTGTAGCTCCACCCATACGTGTTTCGTCACTGCGGTGAATTCATCAGGGGTCGTAACCAGGGAGTCAAAAAGCCACAACCACAACCAGGGAATACCCAAAGCTAAATTATGAGGTACAATTACCACACAATCTTACAGAAACTTGTTACATATTTAAAATATATATGCATAATCAGTCACATGATAATGTCACCTTAGGGGACAGCGTGTTTAGTGTTAAAATCCTCAAAGTTTAATGCTGTGATAACTTTTTTAATCAGTCCCCTCATCTATATAGCATTTATTATCATGTGGGATAACACCCGTTCAAGAGTTTTGCACAGACTTTGAATGCTAAGTTTTATGCCCAAGTTTGGAGGTAATCGTTTAGATTTTTGCTAGAAGCAGTGCTTTTTTTGTCATAGAACGTACCAGAATGCAGTTCCGGCACCTTTTTTCAATGGTCTTTCCAAGTTTTAAAAGTTTCGGCGGGAAAATCATTAGAACGGTGCATGCGGCTGTTTGTGTGTCAAGTCCGATGCATGCGTACTTCGTCCATGCTGGTCGTGATGGCACTGCTTGGCTTGTGGCGCTGCTCGGCTTGTGATTGGTCTATCTATCGATTGCTTGAAAGAAGTTATCCAGCAGATCTAGTAGAAAACAGCCTCAATTAAGCGAGGGATAAAGATAGAGATGCTCTGATAGTCTACAAGGAGAAAGCTATCGTTAAAGATAAATCTTCCATCTGTCCATTTGTTACGAATTCTACAGGTAGTGCTATAAGGAATATTATATCCAAGCACTGGGTCCTTTTAACTATGGATCCGGTGTTGGCCCCCTTACTGCCAACAAAACCAGAGATTAGATTTAAACGTGCCAAGTCCTTGAAATCTTTTATTTCTTCAAGTTTCCTTCAACCACTTAAAATGGAGTGACCTACTAGTTTACCAAAAGTCTCTGGTTTTTAGCCATGTGGACACTGTAAAGTGCATGAACACACATACCCTGTCACGTCTGTTTGGCTTATTGTGCAAAAAGTTGACCAACTAAAACTGAAGGCAATTGAGTTTGTCCTGAGAGATGTCAGGGGAAGGGATTGATTTAAAAAGTTATCACAACGTTTTTAGCTACCTTATGACACTTACAAGTGCCATAGTGCTATCTTAACTTCCCGTACATAGTTTCCTTCTTAAGAAGGAAACTACACACAGACATTGTCTCCTCCCCGCCCTCCCCGACTAATCTAAATCCCTCCCACTTCTACCTAAACACTCCCTGAGGCAGCTTAAGGCCGCCTTTTTCTAGCTAAACTACTTAGTGTGGTCTTTAAAGACTGCACAAAAGCAATCTATGTACCTAACTGGCACGTAGATTGCGTAAATTACCTACTATGCATGCATAGTAGATCATTTTGCAAAACTCTGTACCTAAGAAGCAGAAGCTTCTTAGGTGTGAATACATCCCATTGTCACCTAAAGGGTTGAATGAGGATTACGAAATAATCCCCTTTTTATTAAAAAGGGGATATAAATTATATGCTGCTCCCTATGTTGTGTTGGTGCTTCCTAATGCTTCTAGCCTCAACCAATTGATCTCATTTATACTTTACTCTGTATTAACTTTATTATCATGGGTGTTATTTTTCATATATATATATATATATTATTATTATCGTTTATTTATAAGGTGCAACAAGGTGTCCGCAGCGTCAAACAAAATACAACAAAATACAGTACAGACATACAGTGTAGGGATGGATAGATTTCTACAGCATTTTAATGGGGTTAGAGTGTGGCTGTGCCCCCCGGTGTCCAACCTGGAGTTACACCTCTTGACTGATGCGGTCCGGGATATCCGGCTTCGGGCCTACTTCAACGGCTCCTGGTACGCAGCTCCTTGGCCAGCGAATTGAATATACTCCGGCACGACAGCTAACCTGCTGCTCCTCAAGCTATTCTCTATACTAGTGGCAATGGAAATATAGGCAGAGCGGATACGTGACTGTGACGTCATTTTCCATTGTGACAACATGTGTGTGGTGCAGTCAATCAATAATTTGAGCACCTCTTCCCTCCCCGCCATCCATTTACTTCGGCACCTGGTCCTGCAATGCCTAGAATGTAACATCCGCTTCAGCGCAGAGCATGTACCCAGGGTGGAGAATGATCTTGTGGATGCCCTGTCACATTTCTTGAAAGAAAACGATGTCCCCGTCTAGGCGTTTGAGCGTGTAAAACAGGGAAGAACGTTTCTGGGGACAATTCAGACCCTTGGTATTAAGGGACACTAATTTGATAGCCATGTCGGGGATTGAGAATTAGTTCTGCTAAAGTGGGTTTTAAGTAACAGAGGGTGTGGATGGCCTAAGGGTGAAACTGAGTGTAAGGGGGGAAATGGGATGTTTGGATTGGAGGATAGAACAGGAGTGGGGGCCAGGAGAGGGGTCGCAAGAGCGACCCATCCTAGTGGTCGGACCATACCAAAAAAAGGGGGGGGGTAATTGGGGAAGTCCAAGAAGGCTTCCAAGGTCCGAAAAAGGGCCAGTCAGGCCCTAATTAAATGTGGGGGAGAAAAAACCCCCCCACCAAATTGGCCTATTCGAGGCCCTAGTAGAACAGAAGTAAGGGGGTGGGGAAGTGGTGACCAGGTAGGGGGGAGAACCGTCTTATACAAAATTAGATATATGGCTAATAGGGGGAAACCCAATAAACGAGAAGCCGAAAAACTACATGTAAGCCGCTTTAAGCACAAACAAATAACAGGTGTAACAGGGGCCCCGCAATAACAATTGTTAAGATTACAGTGCCAAAAACATGTAATAACCTTCAGCAAACTGGTAATAACAAACATATAAGTCACAGACAAAAACCTGGCAGTTGACTCGGCGTCATTGCAGTGAAGAAGCAGCAAACGTCCATGTAAGAGTCCTTGAAGAATGTTGCCAAGAATATTGTCTGGAGGTCCCTTCGGCGCATTCCGCGGAAGTTCTCGAGGAGGGCTCCGCTGGCCGGGGTGCAATTAAAAGCACAGGAGTAGCACAAGTCCTCTCATGAAGAGTTCCCTGAAGAGCGCTTGTATGACACCGTGTTCCAGGGGTTGCGACGGGGACGCTGTGAAGCCGCAGGAGGCCGAGCTTGATCGGAGGTAGAGGCGGATGTATCCTGCGGGAGTGGAACGTTGAGTTGGGAGAGCATGGTTTTAGCCTCCTCAGGGGTTTTAGCTGAGAGCATTCGCTCGCCGGATCGGACTTGGAGGGAGAAAGGGAAGCCCCACCGGTATTTAATATTGCTCTGCCTCAGGGCTTGCGTGAATTCCCTCATTTCCCTCCGCTTTATGAGGGTTGAGGGAGCGAGGTCCTGGAAGATCTGCAGCTCCACTCCTTCGAACGCAATAGAAGCTTGAGAGCGAGCTGCCGCAGACACTTGTTCCTTGGCCTTGAAGAAATGGAGCCGCAGAATGACGTCACGGGGAGAGCTGACATCTTGGGATCGGGGGCGGAGAGCTCTGTGTGCACGGTCCATGATAAGCATGTCGTCCGGTACCGAAGGGGCTAAATGCCGGAAGAGACGGAGAAGAAAATCGTCCAGTTGGGGGCCCTCATAGGACTCAGGGATATTGCGGATCCTAAGGTTATTCCGCCGGTTGCGGTTCTCTGCATCCTCCTGCCTATCTGCCAGCAACAGGACATCGTTGCGAAGTTGGGCCAGCTCTTGCCCCATCATGTCTTGCGTGCCCAGTAGGCTGTCCTGGGACTGTTCCAAGGAATCCACACGGGAACCAATGTCTGTGATTTCCTTACGCAGGTCGGCCATAGCTTTATTTACTTCTTCCGTGATGGTTTGCTTGACACTCCTCATTTCTGTGAGAATTGCAGCAATGTCAGCTTTCGTGGAGGGGGCGGCAGGATCTTCCATGTCAGAGTCCTCCTCAGGCAGGCTGAGTGTAGGAGAGGGAGGAGGCATGCTGGTTGAGGATTTAGACTTTCTAACAAATTGGAGCAGGCCTTGGGTGCTGTTGCGTTTGTTGGAACGAGGCATTGCAGAGGCCCCCCCTGGGCCTGAGTTATAACAGGATACGGCTGCCGGGTTGCTCCAGCTGGGCGGGTCCCCCCTTGGTCACCGGGTGGAGGTTCTCACATTGCCATGTGAGGGGTGCTGGTTAGGTGAAAAGGATAAAGGGGTGCGTGCCCCAGGTAATGGCGCCTCCCCTTCAGAGCATGTTGAGAAGCAGGGTCAGACTGGGAAGGTTAGGGTAGGTGTAGCTCACAGGGGGAGGGGAATGGGTATGAGATGCAACGAGGAAGAAGAAAGGAGGGGGGGGTGACAGAGCCTCTGCAGTCAGGATTGATGGAGGCCTTTGTAGGCACAGTGGATAGCACAGGCAGAGATTGTGGGATCCCTGTGATATACCTAATGGAAGAGGGGGATGGGAGTGATGGCCCCAATCACTGAAGTGATGTCCAGCTGTGGAGAGATGGGCACCTGGGGCCTGGCAGAGGCCTGTGCTGGTAGCAGAGAGTGGGGGAAGGTGCCTGTGATTATATCCCACGGCTATTCTGAACAGCAGGAGGCAGGCAGGCAAAGATCCCCAAGCATCGGCAGGCAGGGGGTGAGTAACCCCCCCCCCCTCTCCCTCAGCCGCACTCACAGCCTGGATCACTTCCAGAGGGGGGAAATCGCGGGTCCAGTCCAGAGGATGGCAGTGCTGATCTCAGGGCATCCAGGTAAGTTTCCCACCAGCTGTGGAAGGTCCTTTTCTCTTTTCTGGTGAGGCGGACCCTGGCAGGAGACTCGGTGCGGCTAAGAAGCAGAGGCCCCGTTTCCAAAATGGCCGCTGGCGGTAAAAGACATGCGGCTCAGGCCGCGGTGGTGTCCGGAGCTGCGGTGGCCTCCAAAAGCAGCGGCAGGAGTGAAGACGGGGACAGCCAGGGGAGAGTCCCAGTCCCCTTTCAGGATCTGTGTAGCGCCAGGGCCCGATGGCCTAGCCGGGCCTACACGTGGTGCGCCGCGGCTTCTCTGGGGAGTTCCGGACTGGGGTGAGCGGGTCCCGGTCCGGGCTCCAAAACAGGGGGGGACCCGTTTGTGAAGTTCAATGGGAGTATATCCCCCAAAAGTCACCCCAAAAGAATGTAAGGCCGAGGAGCACCAGTAATGCACGTCTGTACAGCTCCTCACCTAGACCACGCCCCATGCATATATATTTTTAATATGTAAGGAGTTTTTTAACATTGTGTGGTTATTATACCCTATAATTGAGGCAGAGTGGCCTCTGGGTATTTAAAGTCGCCTTGTGACTCCCTGGTTATGCTCCCAGATGAAGTCACAGCAGTGACGCATATGGGTGGAGCTACACTCTCTCTTTCTGACTGTGTTTAATATCCCATGTTCAACTTACACGCGGGATTCCTGTGGATGGACATGATTGTAACCTGCAGGATTCGGCTGAAGTTCCAGTGTACAGCTTCCAGGATTGGTCTGTTGTTATATATATGTTATGCAAGATTTTTTCCAGTACTAATATTTCTATTGTGCTGGCGATTTCCTTTCAATAAATTTATCTGCACTATGAAGCGTCCCCATCTAATTTGATATATATACCGGACAGGTTAGTGGTAGTAGGTTGAAAGGGGATAACGTTAAGGAGAGGGGACTTTGGGTTAGACTGTGGGGGGGGGGGNATTGTGTTGGGGGGTTGGGGGGGGAGGGGTTGATGGAGTCTATTAGGGGAGACTTAGGGTTAGGCTGTGAGGAGGGGATGGAACGTAGATGGGGAAGGTTAGAAAAGATGAGCAAAATAATATAAGTTGTATTTTCCTGTGGCAAATCCTAAACTGTATTCTTTTTCAATCATTTATTACCTTTTCTTTATTAATCTCTTTATGGATTTGATAACATGTAGGAGAATTAAGAACGTCTGGTAATTTACGCACGCAAAATGCATAAGTGGAGTGATTTCTATTCAGGGCGCAATATGCAAATACAAAGCGTAATTGGAATGATGCGTAAGTAATTTCTGTACGTCAAAAAATGCGTACGAACATAAAAGATCGGACGGATTATTAATAAGTAGGCGTCAATCGGAATGTAAATAGCAAAAAATAGGCGTGGTAATGCAGTAGACGTGCGGTTGTATTTGCGAACATTTAACTTCCGTCACATATACGCACGCTAATGATAAGGCTGCTTTCACAACACGGAAGTGTTCCGAAATGTATTCGTTTTGCAATATTCATTCATATTACGAACGCACAGAAAATCTTCTTAAACCTGAATCCGGTCCGTACTTCTTATTCCAAAAAGCAGCGTGACGCTCATGTGATTAATTTTATTAAACACTCCAAAATTTGCAATTCTACAGGCTTGTTCACAGGGATCAATCTCAACTACTAATGCAGAACAGATTGCCCGCTAGTCTATTATGATATGACATGTAAGCACCTCTAAAAGATTACTTCATTTTCATGTTGCTGCAAGTTTGATGCAAATTAGAAAATACACCATTTAGCAAGCGTTATCTTGTTTTCAGGAGCTTACTTGGTTCTTGCCGTTACAAACTGTTGGTCTGTTTTATATGCAGAAGCACTTATCTTTAAAGTGGAATCACAAGGCAGTTGGCTTCCCAACACTCAGTTGCTATTAGTTGGCTTGATCGTTTAATCCTCTTATGCTGAGAATTCAGCTCTTGGATAAACTATGTCCATATACTTCACATTTATTTTATATTTCCCTAATGATTTTCGCACAATAGATGAAAGTTTACAAACGCAGAACTGCTTTTCTCATTTTTACAATATAAAACTAATACTCATAAAACAATAACCATTATTGTTTGTATGAGACAAATGCTTGTATCACTGATAGTCTAGTTATATTTTCAGAGAGGATGATAAAATGTATAAGGTATCAATATAGGAATGCAATATATCAAAATAATAGTGTTTAAAAGTACACAAGTGTACAGGAAAAGGAGCAGATGACTAATAGCACAATTGATTTTTTCCCATAATGCTATTGATTATAAGATCTAATAACACACAATCAATACTTTATGAGGAGTCACTTGCACTGCAATGACTGATGTTAGAGAATAATTTTATAGCTAGTTGTCATGAAAACAATATAAGATTGAAGTGCATATTTTTCAAATATAACACAATATTTTGGGACTGATGCACAACTGTGTGCAAAAAAATATCAGTGGAGATATACAAAAGTGGCAGATTCACAGCATGGGTAGCAAATTTGACATAGTTATTTTAATTGTAATTAATCATGGTGTCTAATGCAACACTTTGAAACAAGAACATGTTACAACAACATTTATCCCCTTAAATCAAAGGAAAATACAGATATGCATTTATTCTCAATTAGTATATTAGGGGTTATAGAGGTTATGGACCGGATCCAGACCCACGTTCCTTTTACATTTCAATGCGTAGCGTATTTATGCTTGCATAATTACTATGCGCTCCCCTCGCTCATACGTACTTTGCCCATTTTACGCTTTCCAAACCCTACCTTAACTTTTCAAAGCATAACTACTGTCATACGTAATGACTGCACGTACATAAGTGCCTATGCACACCCATACTGTATGATTTAAATGCTTCACCCCGCCTCCAAAGCGTAATTACGGGTGCCGTATGGCTGGCACACCCCTTCTTTCATAGTTACACTGTTGATACTAGGCTAGTACCGACGTTCAGAGTTACGCATCGTAACATCTGCCGCGCACATGCGCTGTACATAAAAACTGCGTTTTTACATCTCCAGCTAGTGTAAATACGATAGCGGATTTAGCTCTGGATCTGGCCCAATGTTTGTAATGAACTGAGTTGTGTTTCCTTTTAAATTTATTGTAAGGGTCAGTGACTTACTGGCGGTCTGTGGAAATAGATTATACAGTATATATATTCCAGTGGAAGGGTAATGACAAGCGCCTTAGGAGGAAGTCCCGCTCTGTTGCAGACTATCTTCATTTCAGATTTATCCACTCTTTATTCAACTCCGCTATTTCCCTTGCCAAGCAATCCTTCTTTAAATCTCTCATCCTCTCCCAGTCTTTCAACTTCTGCCATCTCTTCGCCATTTTCAACTCTCTTCACAACTCCAATTCTCCATCTGACTTCACCCCCTTCTTCATGTCTAAAATAGTCACCATCGGAAATGCCATCTCTTCTACCTCCATCTCACCTCCCCATCACTCTCCATCTCCTTCTTTGGTCTCTCTCACTGCTTGCTCTCATCTACCCTACCATTTCAACCTATCCCTTTCATCTGGTATCTTTCCCTCCTCCTTCAACCATTCTTTTGTCTCTCCTATTCTCAAAAAAGCCAATCAAGACCTTACCATCCAACTATTGACCCATCTCCCACCTACCCTTCACCTCAAAACTCCTTGAATATCTAGTCTACAAACATTTAAATAGTTACCTCACCAACAATCCTCCATTCCACCAAAACCACCTTAACCAAAGTTACTAAAAAATCTCAACATTAAATCTAAAGACCACATCACCCTTCACATCCTTCTGGATCTATCTGCAGCATTTGACACTGTTGAGCACCCTCTCCAGTTTCAAACCCCATACTCACTCAGTCTCACTGGCATTGTCCTCTCCTGGTTCTCTTCCAACCTTTCTGATCACTCCTTCTCTATCTCCACCCCTAGCTCCTCTACCCATAGATGTCCCTTAATACTTAGTCCTTGGTTCCATTCTCTTTTTCCTCTATACCCCATCTTTAGGCAATATTATGAGCTCCTTCAACTTTAACAACCACATCTACCACATCTCTAAGGTCCAACACTACTTCTTCCCTTTATCAAAATATAGATTAGCTTCCTGTCCACTTCAAAACATTTTTTAAACTCCTTACCTACAAGGCTCTCTCCTCTTCCATTGCACCCTACCTCTTTTCCATATTCCCTCCCAGTGCCTTCACTCTACCAACAGCCGCCATTTCACCTCCCACCTGATGACCACCTCTCAATTACATATCCAAGATTTCTCCATCACTGCCCCACTGAGCTGGAATAAACTAACACAGCCTATTATACTATCCACCACCCTCCAAGCCTTTAAGCTCTCCCTGAATTCCAACTTCTTCAGACTAGCCTACCGTTCCTTATCTTAACCTTGCTCCCTCCTAATTTCACCCCCCCCCACACACACACACACATCCTAGTGTCTCCTCATTTGCTTTAAATTTGTCTACCCTATCGCCACAATATTTTACCATCTATATTATATTTATTTTATTGTACCCTATGTATAGTTTGTATATTTTCGTTTCACTGTATGGGGCTGCAGTTATTTAATTGTTATTAATAAGAAAAT
>WWET01003255.1:1842-12680 GCA_011038615.1 Limnodynastes dumerilii | reverse complement strand
TATCAAAAAAGGAAAGGGAGGCACTCAAAACTCTCAAAGAAAACAGCAATATTATTATCAAACCCGCGGACAAGGGGGGCGGTTTGGTAGTTATGAATACATCCGACTACAAAATTGAGGTGTTGAGGCTACTTGGGGACACAAACACATATAAAAAACTCAGAAGCAACCCAACCGAAAAATTGCAGACCAAATTCTATTCCTGGCTCAGAGGTTATGTAGACAAGGGGACCATTACCCAAGAACAGTTTCAGTACCTTTACAATAAAGAACCCACAGTCCCAGTTATGTACATATTACCCAAGATACATAAAAGCTTAACTAAACCACCAGGTAGACCAATTGTAGCTGGAACAGACTCACTTACGGCCAATTTATCCTCCTTCATTGATTTCCATCTCCAACCTTTTATGTCTAATATTAATTCGTTTTTAAAGGACACAACTCATATTTTAAATATATTACAAGGCTTAGAGTGGAAGAACCACTATAAACTAGTCACGGCGGATGTAGGGTCTCTATATACAATTATTGAACACGATAAAGGTATAGAGGCCACCAGGAAATATCTTATGGCATCGACATATGGGCAGGATCTACAAAAATTTCTTGTGGAAGGAATGGAATTCATTCTCAAAAATAACTATTTTCACTTCGATGACACCTATTATATTCAACTTAGAGGCACAGCCATGGGGACCAGATTTGCGCCCAGCTATGCCAACCTATTTATGGCCTCTTGGGAAGAGAAGATCACCACCCAGGCAGGCGCAGATCTGGTCCTATGGCACCGCTATATTGATGATATAATCTTTATATGGGGTGGCACGGATGACTCTCTTACAGAATTTTGCACCTTTCTAAATCAGAATAATGAGGGCATCCTCCTTACTTATGATATCAGTAACACCAGGGTCCATTTTCTAGATCTCACTATCTACATTGAGAACAATCAGCTACATACCATGAATTATACCAAACCCACTGACATAAATTCGTTCATCCCGGTAACAAGTAATCATTACCATCCCTGTATTAAAAACATCCCAAAAGGGCAGTTCCAACGTATTAAAAGGAACTGCTCTAAAAAGGAAGTATGTAATGAACAAATATCAGCCCTTAAAGGGGCGTTCATGGATAAGGGATACTCTAGTGAGACATTAGAACAAGCAATAGAAGTAATAGAACAGATACCTAGAGAGGTCCTACTAAATAAGAAATCAAAACAGGATTCTGATTCCCATCCTCCTGTATCATTTATAACTCAATATTCTAGTGATTACAAGGAAATAGAAAAAATTTACAAAAAACATTGGAATATCTTGAAAAACGATCCGAAATTGACCACGCATATAGGGGAGAAACCCCGCTTCATATACCGTAGGGCCCCAACACTGAAAAATAAGTTAGTTAAGTCCAGCTACGAAGGAAGTATTATGCATAAAGCCAACCGCAACAAAGGCTTCTTTCGCTGTGGGATGTGCCTCATGTGCAAAAACTGCCCCCCGACATGCCGCTCCACAAAAAAGGTTGATTCCTATAAATCTAACAGCAATAGTAGAACTTTCTCAATTCAAGAACAGATTACTTGTAATTCACGCAACTGTATTTATGTGCTTACATGTGTGTGCGGAAAACAGTATGTAGGGCGGACTTCCAGACCTCTGAAAGTTAGATGGGGGGAGCACCTTCGCAACATTAAGAAGGATCTTGAGACCCACTCAGTCTCATCCCACTGCAGGGAGTTCCATCTATGCAATCCTTCCTCCATAGTGGATTTCTTGGGCATCAAGTTGCTCAAGAACCATTGGAGGAAGGACAACATAGCTACTCGATTGGCACAGGTGGAAATGAAAATTATCTACGAGATGGAAACCCTAGCCCCAGCGGGCCTAAATCTAGATTTTGAACTTAAATGGTTCCTGTGAATGGGAGACGACATCTCGATAGAGGGACACTAGGATGTATCCACCGTCCAATCGTCCTACGATCACACCGGCCTGTCTACACCCAATCTCGTCCGATCTTGGAAGTGAAGCAAGCTGGGGCCCTGTTAGTATCAGGATGGGAGACCTCCTGAGAACACAGGGTGACGTAGGTCGAGGATGGTGCATGGATACGTATCCATATAGCATCCCCGTCCCCTTTGAGATGTGCCCCCATCACAGCGTAAGTCCCTCGTCTTATTTTGCCGGTCATCTTTGGAATTGGAACCCCCTGCATAGAAGTACCCGATACTACTATCCGAGGACATCTTACATCATATACAGTATCTTAACTATAATATGTTTTTTAAAGATTAAGATCATATACAGTATCTTAATTATAATATGTTTTTTTTGGTCTTGCATTATCTCCATTATATTTATTATATTAATAATATCTTTTATTACCACTATTTTGGACACATTCTTATTGTTTTTATTTTTTCCAGCATACCTTTTATTATCAATTTTAGGGATATTTTTAAATATTGCATAATATTTTTAAATATTGCATAATAATATTTGTCTTAATTTATGTACATCCGTTATGTCTGTTTTTAGGCATTTAGATCAGAGTTTTATTACACATAAAGCTGTCTGCACTAGAGATTGTTTTGAGGCCTTTTATTGCAAAAAGAGCTATATGTTTTTACTCATCGTTTATGATACATATGCTTCCCTCATCCCACATTGGTAATCATGGAATACACTTGATCTAACATCAGCGACTACAGATAGTTTGTTAATTATTACATATCCCTATGTTCGGATCTCGGTCCAGGAGCTATAATTCTGGTGATATAGTGACACTTAATGTATGGGATTTGATACTTTTTGGCCCCCTTGTTGTGATAGATACTTAGTTTGGATATCATCTAGGCTACTTTTTATTAAGTATGCATATTATGTTGGATTTGGAAGTGTTTTCTTTTTATTTCATTTCAATGTCATTTATTTGTTTTATTTCCAATAGCAACCATGAGAATTGTGTGTCTCATATGAGTTGGAGATACACTGCCTTTTTTATTCAATGATTGATGTATTATCTGTTTTTATGGATTTGTCTGTGTTTGTGCAATCTCCCGGTCTGCAATCAGTTTTTTTGAAGATAGCACTACGTATATAGCTTACGTTTTTTCCAGGAGTCTATCCAGGAATTAGTATGAGACATGCCATTTTTTTCTCCTTTTATATATGACTATCGGAGCAGACGCAAGGGAGAATACCTGGGAGCTATTACCATCACTTAGGTTGGTGGAACTACCATTCCTATCCTATCTTATTTTATCAAACTAAGGGACTACATTTCACAAATAGGACCTCTCCGTCCATCACGGACCTAGACCACATCAGAGCTATTATTAAATGGACAAACACACGTGGAACCCGGAGATTGCCTTTGTGATTGTCACGTGAGAAAGACGAACCAATCAGAAGCTTGCTATTCTTATAAATAGGCCAGCCCCTCCATCGATCCACATTCGCTTTGAAAAAGGAACCCGACGGTTCTGAAACGCGTCAGCGGTCATCCCTCTATTGCAGCAGACGGCAACATTCATTCTACACCCCGGCCTCCCTCCACTGACGTTCCGGAAGTCGTGGAAGCAGGACAACGGGTTTTAACAACTTCCTCGGTGTGGACCTTTATGTACCGCTGCCTTCTCCTCAGGAAAGTGTTTTGTTTAACTTATTTATTTATTTATTCATTTATGATTGTGACTATCCTACTATATTGTGAAATAAACGTGTTAATTTTATTTATATACTCTCTTTCCGAGGTGTCAATTGGGAGAAGTGGATCTTAGGAATCAGCTGAGGGGCTGAGCCACTCATCCACAGAATTAACTGTTACAAACAGGATATCTGTGGTCTCATTGGATTTTGCTGCTATTTTTATTGGACGCTATATGACTGATATGTTATTATAACCATAAGCTTTTTTATTCAGTATACATTGTATGGTATTCGTTTCTGCTCTTGAAGCGGTTTTACACCGCACAAAAAAGGTTTTTTTGCATTCACTTCAATAGATAGTTTTGGAAACTTAAATCTCTCAGTATTTTATTACCTGTGGTATTGAGGGGAAAATATGCCTTTTTGCAGATGACACCAAGATATGTAACAGTGTAGCCATGCCAGGTGGGGTATAGAAAATGAGGGATGATCTAGGTAGACTGGAGGAATGCAAAATCATGCACTTGGGGCACAAAAACCCAAAGGCTCAATATATCCTTAATGGCATAACATTAGAATCTACGGAGGAGGAAAGGGATCTAGGAGTCATTATTTCCAGTGACTTAAAGGTAGCCAAGCGATGTAACAAAGCAATCAGGAAGGCAAGTCAGATGCTTGGTTGTATAGGGTGAGGAATTAGTAGCAGAAAGAGAGAGGTAGTAATGACCCTTTATAGATCATTGGTACAACCTTACCTAGAATACTGTGTTCAGTTCTGGAGGCCATATCTCCAGAAAGGCATAAATACACTAGAGACTGTGCAAAAAAGAGCAACTAAAATGGTCCATGGCCTGTTTAACAAATCATACCAAGAAAGGCTAGAGGAACTAAACATGTATAGCTTGGAGCAGAGAAGGGAGAGGGGGGACATGATAGCAGCTTTCAAATACATCAAGGGTTGTGACCTGCTAGAGGAGGGTAGCATTTTTCAAAGGAAGAGGAACACGAGGGAATGAATATAAACTGGAGGGTGATAGATTCAGAAGAAATGTGCAGAAAAATTACTTCCCTGAAAGGGTGATAGATAAGTGGAATAGCCTCCCATCTGAGGTGCTTGACGGGCATTCACAGGTAGGTAAAGATCCTCCTATGTCCATACATAAAAAGCATAAGAGTGAGAGAAATAAAATCAAATGGAGTCAAACATACTGATATAGCTCGCTGGATGACATCAATGGAGATGTAAACACTACTCCAACTCCAGTAGGTATAGGATAAACAACTTTACTGGGATAATAATACAAACAAAAAAATACATATAGAACAGGGCTCCAGGATCAAATAACAGTGTCCGCACCCCTAAGGTCCCAGGAGGGATGATGAGATGGTCCGTATGTAGCAGCAGCCGCCGGGACGTCCTAACAGGCGGCGGGTTAGGTGACAACACAATCATCCAAATGGGAAGCAGGAGACGGTGACTGGATTACCACTGATTCTCTCAAGAACCATTTATTGAACTCCACGCACACTGACAGTGAGACTATTCCTTATATTGACATCTGTATGCCGCTATAGGGTTATTGTGCAATTTTTTGCTGTGAAACACACTGAGACAGCGCTGTACCTCCCCCATACACATATATATTTCCACTTTTGATTCACTAGAGGGGGGGCCCTCTTTGGTAGAGGTCTGCAGCAGTTTTTAGGCGCTTTTAAAGTGTTAGTTATTTTATCCCATCTGAGGTGGTTGAGGCTAACACAGTAGAACAGTTTAAACATGCTGGGATAAATATAAGGATATCCTAAATTTTAAACAAAATTAGGGGTAAATAGGGTCTAGGGTAAGTATAGTTTTAAATAAACAACTGGGCAGACTGGATGGGCCATGTGGCTCTTATCTGCCTTAATGTTTCCAATGGAACCTGACAGGTTGGTCAGGCTCCAACTTTCGCCTCCACAAACAATTTCTGGTTCTGATTCACAAGACCCGGCAGTCACTACATTGGTGGCTCCTCCCACAGATCCTTTGATCTTCTAGAGTAGGTCATTCTAACAACAGATGCCAGCTTGGGGAGCTGGGGAGCAGTGCTCCTGGATCAACGTCTTCAGGGTCGGTGGGACAGCAGGGAAGCCAGGCTGCCCATAAATATCCTATAGCTTAGAGCTATAGACAACGATCTCCAGAAAGTCCAGTCTTTAATTCGGGGGTGTCCAATGAGGATACAGTCAGACAATGCCACGGCAGGCACCAATAGCGCGCTAGCAAGGAGAGAAGCAACGCGAATCCTAGTTTGAGCTGAGACGCACCTTCTAACTATCTCGGGGGTCGAGAACGTGGAGGCCGACTTCCTAAGTTGAGAGAGACTTCATCCAGGAGAATGAGCACTGATCTAGCTACTACTAATCTGGCGATGGGGTCTTCCGGATCTGGATCTCATGGCATATCATCACAAAAAGAAGATTTTTGGCAAGGACAAGAGACCCACTGGTAGCAGGGGTATATGCTCTCACCGCTCCATGGATGTTCAACCTAGGATACGTGTTTCCCCCTCTCGCGTTAATTCACAGAATTCTAAAACACATAAAGGCAGAAGGACTGCCAGTGATTCTCATAGCACCATTTTGGCCCAGGAGAGTATGGTTCTCATAGATCATACAGATGGCAGTAGATCCAGGTTGGTAGCTTCTTCTATCAGAAGACCTTCTATAGCAAGACCCTTTCTACCACCATAACATTTCAATGGTGTGAATCATCTAGGATTAATACTTCAATATTCGCCTTGCCATGACTCGTTGAATTCCTACAGACCAGATTAAGGAATAAAATTGAGCTCACTAAAGGTCCAGATTTTGGCCCTGTCCATATAGAAAAATATTCAGAAAAAGCTAACAATCTATCCGAAACTTTCTTGCAGGGAGTCCTGAGGCTCCAGCCTCCCTATATGGCTCCAGCTCCTTTGTGGGACCTAAATTTGATTCTGTCGCAGCTTCAGAAGGATCCCTTTGAACCTTTATCAGCAGTGAATCTTAAGTTTCTCACATGGTAGATGACTATCTTACTCACCATTGCCCTCGCTAGTTTCTGAATTGGAAGCACTATCCTGTAGTTCCCTTTTCCTAATTTTCCACCAGGATAGGGTAGTGTTGCATACAGTTCCATCCTTCCAGTCTAAAGTTTGATCAAAATTCCACTTAAATCAGGAAATCATGATTCCAGTTTCAAACCCTGCTGCGGAGCAGTCTCCCGGTAAATCTGGATGTAGCCAACGTTCTAAGAGTTTACCTAGATAAACAGCAGGTATTTGCAAAACAGATTCCCTCCTTGTAATATATGACGTGCAGAAAAAAGGATAGCCAGCTTCAAAGCAGACTATTGCATACTGGATCAGGTTCACAATGAAACAGCATATGCTAACATGGGCAGGCAGATTCCGTGGAAAGTATACGTGCACTGTACCGGGGTGGTGTGCACTTCCTGGGCTGTAGGCCATGGCATGTCAGCTGAACAGCTGTGCCGAATGGCAACTTGGTCCTCGGTCCACACTTTGACCAAATTTAATAAGTTTCACGTGTCGAGTTTAGTGAAATGGTCCTCCGTTCAGCTGTGCCTTAGAGCTCCCTCACTTTGGTACGGCTTTAAGATGTCCTCATAGTGACAGTGTCCCCCAGATAGATGAAAGAGAAAAGAAGATTTTGATACTTACCGTTAAATCCATTTCTCTGATTCCATATGGGGGACACTGGGCTTCCCTTTCTTGTTCCGTTCTTAAGTTCCCCTGTTCGGTTTTTGCTTACATTTAGATTATATCTGAGGTTTTGGTAGTTGTTTTTTTTTATAAGTGGCTTAATCTATATATATATATTAGGGCCATGGCCCGATTCTCCTTTTGGCTTTTTAAATATACTGGACTGCAGCAGCGGGGGTTAGGAGGAGGGGCCAGCACTCAAAAAGTTTAACTCCTTATGTGCCCACTCCTTCCAGGCCCCTATCAACCCAGATGGAATCAGACAAATGGATTTATCTGTTGGATTCCTAAGTACTCGTGACAAGTTGGTCCAAGAGAGAATGGTTGTATGTGCTCAAACTTCTCTCTAATAGTGTATAGAACGTATGTAGTAAACTTTTAGCTGATGAAATGCTTAAGTGATGTAGAGTCTTATCATTATGGTGGTAATGGAGCAGCGGTGTATCCTTACACAGAGAGAGATAATGAAGTGGGGGAGGTAAAAAACATTAAAAGCCCAATAGCGTAATATGTCAATAACAATGGTGGTTTGCTGTAGTATCCTACTCACCCTGCTGATGTCTTTACGCTGTTTGTGGGTGCCGTGCGGTGACTCAGGAGAGTCACCGTGTGGCAGTGCGTTGTCCTGGTAGTACCTTCAGCGCGCCCTCAGGCTTGCCTGTAGGCGGGTCTTGGGGATCCTCTGACTTAATCTGGCAGGCAGGGGGAGATTCCTGATGTTGCCGCCAGCTCTGCTGATGTAGCTTGTGGCGGAGATCAGAGGGGAGTTTAGTCTGTGTTGTGCAGCTATATAAACGCTTGCTGCTATTACTGTGGTCTGTATCCCTGTGTACTGTGCTTGTTTGCAGGATCACGCTGACCCAATAATGAATGGGGACTGGAGCATGTCTCACCTGTGGGGGGAATCCTGGCGGGGACACCCCCTGGCTGCAGTGTTACCTAGAAGGTGTGCTTGGACAAAACACTGGAACACCGCTGGTATACTAGTGAATGCTTTTTTTATGCCTTGTGACAAGTAAATAAAGATGCTACGGTACAGATTGTGGTGTCAATAAACAAATAAATAACCCAATGCATTTCATCAATAAACTTGACTTCCTCAGGGGTATATCATCTGTTTGTGCTTGGTGTGGGGGTTATATAGATAGAGCAACAAGAGGGGACACAATGATTGACACGAGTTGTGGGTGGGGAATTGGGGCCGGTGATGAGAGACAGATGTGTTAACCCTTTACAGTCCATGGTGTGTCGAATGCCCACGAGTCAGACCACAATATTCTGAATTTCCAAGTCAATATTAAGGCCTTTGGGTGTCAAAAACTTTAGTGAGTGTATCCATTTAATCTCGACTTTGTTGATTGTTCTAAGCTGGTTTCCTCCTTTCCAGTCAGATGTAGTGGTGGCAATGCCAAGAAATTTCAGTCCAGTGGGGTCCCTATTGTGGTGTTCTTTAAAGTGCATGGAGACGCTTTGTTGTTCGTAACCCTTCTTAATATTGCGTATATGTTCAGCTATCCGAGTTTTGAGATTCCTAGTGGTTCTACCTACGTACTGCAGTTAGCAGGGGCAATCCAGTATGTAGATGAATTGTTTGGTGTCACAGGTTATCCGGTTCTGTATTTTGACCTATGTTGTTAGATATGAAGACATACTTACATACATACTTACATACATACATACTTACATACATACTTACATACATACTTACATACATACATACATACATATATGAAAACAAACATACTTTCAGACATGCATACATACATGCATACATGCATGCAATACATACATACAAACATACAGACTTACTTAATACTTCATACATTTCATACATAATCATCCCCCTTAGGGCTATATATTTTACTTATGTGAAGACTAGTTCATGTAGTTCCACTAGTTCATATATATGTGGTAAAAAGCAAAATATCATGCAGAATTTAGTTATGTACAATTAATCTATATATAACATTAGAAAGTACGCATGATCATTTGTACATAATAGTCACAATTATAATGGTCAGCTTAGTCCGTAAGAAGGTCAAATCGTATATATGGTGAGCATATATCATCCTTAGTACGCACGGGCGTATTTCCGCTACATTACGACCATCCATAGTACGCTTAACATCGTTTGGCTGATGTCTAACGACCGATAGGTGGGTGTGGTTTCCTACGTGCGATCGCTTGAGCGGCTGTATTTTTTGGTCCGGTACGCTCGTGCGATAATACGCATTTATCAGAGCTCTGGATCAGGCCCTATGTCCCTATTGTGGTGTTCTTTAAAGTGCATGGAGACGCTTTGTTGTTCGTAACCCTTCTTAATATTGCGTATGTGTTCAGCTATCCGAGTTTTGAGATTCCTAGTGGTTCTACCTACGTACTGCAGTTAGCAGGGGCAATCCAGTATGTAGATGAATTGTTTGGTGTCACAGGTTATCCGGTTCTGTATTTTGACCTATGTTGTTAGATATGAAGTTTTGTGTCCTTTTGGTTGTGTTGTAGTTGAGCGTTTTACAGCTGGAACACTTATTACAGTGGTAAAAGCCTACCTCTTTAGTTAACCAGTTGTATCTTGGTGCATCTTTGATGTGGTTTTTCACAAGGTGTTGGCATAGGCTGGGTGCCTTAGTGTATATAACATTGGGGGCGTCTCCAATTATGTTTCCTAATGATTTGTCCTTCTGTAGAACATGCCAGTGTTTTTTTCTTTTTTATTCTTTTGATCTGAGTAGCATGGGTGTTGTATTGTGTAATAAAGAAAATATTATTGTTGCCATTGTTGATATTGGATGGTTTGTTCTGGTATTTCAGTAATTTTTAGAAAAAGGCTACAACGATGAACATATCCAAAACACATACCGACAAATCAGAAAATTAGACAGACGGGACTTACTGATTCCTCTCCTCTCCTTTCTCTTTCTTTTTAATATTTGTTTAAGTTAAGTTTCAGAACATTCTCTATGACTGCACTGAAAAGTAAAAAAAAACCAAAACATAATTTTTTGGATCACACTAATAAATGTTACTCTTGTATTGTTTCTGATTTGACACTGTTGTATACACTGGTCTTAATAAACAAATAATGTATACTAGCAGTGTCTTGTTAAAAACAACCATATATTCCCTCTTCTTCATTTGGATAAACACCTCCCCAAAATATATCCACTAACCCTGTAAAAGTTACCTCTGCCTCTCTAGTTGCAGCAAAGTCTTTTAAAGCAAGTTGTTGTTGATGATGATAATAATAATAATAATAATAATAATAATAATAATAATAAGAGATCATTACAGGTGTAACAAAAGATTCTGTTTGTGAAGCATGTTGCATAGCAATACAATGAGGGTGTATAAGTGGGGGTGTTTGTTGAATAACAAATTAATAAATTCAATATCAACATACCTGTTACCCATGCCCAAGTAAGGCTGTAAATTC
>WWET01003254.1:163546-184263 GCA_011038615.1 Limnodynastes dumerilii | reverse complement strand
TCAGTCTAACCCTAAGTCTCCTCCCCTCGCAACCTAACCCTAAATCCCCCCAAGCCTAACCCTAAGTCCCCGAAGAGGGTTACTCACCTCTCTGGTCTGGCGGCGGCTCTGGCGGCTTTTCCGAAAATGAATGGGGGTGAGTGTGCGAATCACATAATAAAAAAATATTCTGCGTTGTATCGAATTCGAAATAGGGACAGACGAAAAGATACTTTCAGCTATCCCTATTTCGCAATGTGAAACATCGCAGCAGGGACTGGCAACGTTACTAAAGCTACATAGGACTTAAGAACGGGACAGCTCTGAATCATCATTATGAACCTTGTTCATCTAGGTTCATAGTGACTTAAGGATGCAAGGGCATGCTGGGCCAACTTAAGATCAAAGTTAAGAAGAGTGGGTGGAGGGAGGCATTTAAATGGGCGTGGTTAGCCCACTATGTTCCTAATTTTGCCACTTACGCACACAACTATGAACCTAAAGTTAAGATAACCCTATAGTACTTGTAAGTCGGCTAAGAAGCTGATAACCAAGGGCGTGTCAAAGGAGTCTTCATGCTACTGGGGTGCGTAAAATTAAGAACCTAAAGCCTTCTTAACTGTGAATCAGGTCCTCCATCTCCAAGAAGGAAACGGGAAAAGTATTCTGTTTAATCTATTGGCGTGGGAAAGACCCAGAGGAGAGAGAATGGGTGTCATTCAAGGATTTTCATACAGACAAGCTCTTAAAAGAATTCCACAACAAATAATGATAAAACCAGCTGTTAGGGGTTTCTTAACCCCTTGAAAATGAGGAGCGCTGTTACATGGCATCATGATACCCATAACAGTAGGAGCGCTATGTTGGCACTGTCAGTCATACTGTCACATGCTGGTGATATGATAGGACTATTTTAAAAAGGATATGGAGTTCTAAATAATATGACTTAAATCAGTAACAATATTATTGTAAGAAAAGTGTTTGAACTCAAGCCCAGAGGGATTATGATCTAATTGCACAATGCTATTCTGGTGGTGGGTGGTTCCCTGCATTCCCATGTGTACATAAAGATCTACTAAAGGTGTATTAATATATTCTTCTATATATCAAAAGCATTTGGCATGTTTTTTCTTTGTACTGCAGAGTCTCCACCATTTCCATGTGGAATATTGCAAATACTCTTTCCTTATATAAGGTGTTTTACGATGGTGGATCACACATGGTAACTCAGGAACTAGTTAGGTTTATTGCACAATGACACGGACAAGGTGGTGCTGATGCCAAAAATGTCCACAGGAGTAATGTGCAAGAAGTCCAAACAAAGTCCACATGAAAATAGCAAACAAACATGCAACACAGGAAGAAGGTAAAAGAAAACATTGACCAACACCTTGCTCTGGAAGGCTGGAATATTTATAGCCAGAGCACGGTTTAGGATAACAGGCAATTACAGAGATTAGAGTTACATGCTGCATATGGCAGCAACGTGTAATAGTGTCTTTGTACTGTTGCAGGGTACTCCAGTCCTGGTTTCCCCTGCAGCATTCCTTCTTGCTAGGGATCCTAGCTGATTACCTTGCAGCTGGGATTCCCTAGCTGAGAATTTAGCTGTCAGGAATAGGAATAGGAATAGTTGTCACCCGATAGCCTCCTTGCTGGTCATAGCTTCTAGTTTCTAGCTTGTAGTGTTCCTGTCTGTGCTCCTGTTGTGAATTCATATTCATTTTCTGATTCTAAGTGCCTGGTCTTTTCCCTGCTGTGTCTCCTTTGTTTCCTGAATTACTGCCTTGCCTTCATTGTTGTTACTTGGCATGAGTGAGTTTCTCCTGCTGTTTGTTGTTTGCAAGCCCATTGTTGTTTTTTATTTGTCTACATCCAGCCTTGTGTGTGTATTTCTATCTGCTCATATATATCTCTCCAGACTCATTCTGGTACTGTGTTAATTATCTGTGTTCTGTGTTGCAATCTGCTCAACTCTGATTATCTCAACCTGTCAGTTTGTTCAGTCTGTCTGTTAGTACTTTGGTTCCTCTGTATACTTTGTTACTTTATACTAACTTGCTATAATTTGTTATTTAATACTTACCTGGTCTGCAACCTTTACCGGTCAGCCTGCCTGGCTGAACTTTGTTACCTAGTACTTTCCTCTGTACTTCCTTGCTCACTCACCTGCATGCCAACTTGCCTGGTCAATAAAGTGCAGTCTTTGTATTTATACCTTGCTCACTTACCTGCACACGAGCTAGCTGATCAATACAGTAACCTTTGCTTCCACCTCTGCACAACTTACTACTGAGACACCTACTGCTAGAGGTTCAATCCCAGGACTTTGCTTTTGGTATTGGTTACCGACTACTGGGGGCGCGAACTGCTGGGGTCCTGCAGCCCATACTATCCCCACCATCAGGGGCTCTAGCGAAGACCAGACCCCAGTTAGACTCCGCGCCCTGGTAAGTGGGATACCAGTACTGTAATAATTAGTCTTTGAGAGAGTGTTCAACAGCAGCATATAGGGGCAGCTAGTAGAAATGTCCATAACCTGAATCATCAGTCCAGGACTGCCCCTAGAGGCATAACCAGAAATGGCAGTCTGGGGTGTAGCATAGGGAAGACAGTATTTGACCCATGCTAACAAACTTCTGAAAAATCATATTCTTGGTAAACCCCAAGCAGCAATTTCTGCAACCCTTAGCTATTCTATAAATTAATAGGTAGAATACTAAATGAGACCCACTTAGATCTGAAGGGGACATAACTAGCAACTATAGCAAAAGCAAAGGGGCAGATCCTGAACTACGCATTTCCGCGAATTTACATGTGGCGGACACGTAAATTCGCAGATTTGAACGCAAAGCGCATGCGCACCACAGAAAATACGCACATTCACGTAGCGTATTTTAGAACGTATGGGTGATTCACGTATGTCACACGTAAATACTTACGTGTGAGATTTCACGTATTGCTAACGTAAATACTTACGTGTGGGCGTGCCAAATTTACGTTAGTCAACAATACGTGTGTTTTACGTGAAGTAGGCGGGGGGTGGTATTTAAAGTGTACAGTATGGGCGTGCTAAGCTGCGTACGTTCACGTAGTCTGTACGCCCGTGAGCGGACGTATTCTGTTACGTTAGGAAAAGGTAAGGTAGGGTTTGGGTCGCGTAATTTGTGAAAATACGTCCGTGCAAGGGGTGTGCCGTGGGGAGTGTATTGACCTTACGTGTACGAAAATACGCACCGCTAAAATACGTACGCACACACGTAGTTCAGGATCTACCCCAATGTCTGTAACGCATGTCGTTTGACCCGCAACCAATTAAGGGGCAGATACTAATACATTCTAGCCTCAGCCACATGGCATTTTGGATAGATATGGTATCTCCCAGGTCCATGGTAAATCTTTTACTCTGTGGAATACATTAAGAAAAGGCTTTTTGTATGTACTAGCCATTAAAAGTTTAGGTGATTGTGATGGTGCTTCCAGAAGGGTATCAATAGTAAGGGCAGGGGAAGCCATTGTAAGGTTCCAGAGTGCATGATCCAAGTCCTCTCAAGGGAATCAATAATGTGTAGAAGTAGCCTTTGTTTTGGGAAGGAGGAAACCTTTGTAAATAAATGATAAAAACTGTTACACCTGTCCTGATTTGATCAAACCCATCAGTAAGGCTCTCACTGACTCACATTTATTTATTGCTTACACAAAAGGCTGCCCAGAACCCCACCCCCCCAGATTGAAAAATTAAAAAAATATAGAAAATTGAGCAACAAAGGTGAAAATTCAAAAAAGGGCATGGCTTCGCGGCCATGTGATCAGGACTGACACGGTGGAAGATGGTCCTGGCCTGTGCTGCAATAGTTAAGCAAGTGGGAATGGTAAATGGGTCACTACAAATACAACAGTGCTTATGCACTGACACAGGCTCTGTACATTGTGTAATGTGCTTGTGCTCTACTAATGCATTGTCTACTGCTATTACTATTAGATGCGTACCTTCAATATAAAACTACTATTTTACTGTGTGAAAGAAGTAACTTATAAAATCACCTATAAAAAAAAATCAAAACAGGACTTGTTGCCAATAACCAATGCATTAATTGTAGAAATGTAGAATTTTTATTATTTTCAAATCTACACATCATAAACTTCTTGTTTTCACGAAAAACATTAATGGACGTCTCTCGTCTCGGCACTCAGATAGTACAACCATATTATCAGTATTGTCATTTTACATATGTTTTATTTTTTACAGTGCCATCAAATTAAATAGCTCTTTACAATTTTACACACATCAACCTCTGCCGCATTACAGTCTAATTCGGAGATTATTTGCCGCGTTTTCGGGCTCCAAAACGTTTGCAGCTATGATAATATATCCCACATGTATTACACGCATTGGAAACCCCCCTTTCAAAATCCTGCGTTTGCCACTGTAGTAGGTCATCTCCTTTATACAAATGTGCCTGAATAGAGCTGGAGTGTGTCATATTCACAAGAATTTAGGTTAGTACAAGACAATTCATTATTTTTGCAGAGTATAAGGATAAAGGTCAGACAATGTAGAAACAAACTAAATGCAAAGCAGCAGTCAGGAAATACTTGAATAATGCATTGGAATACTACTGGAGTGTTACATGCTGCTGTGACATTTGTAGCAGCAAGAACTTTTTCACCCCTGGCTGTTTGAGCAGTCAAAATATAGCAGTCACTGCAAGCTGGCTTTCTGCACCTCTGGTTGTTGCTAAGCAACTGGAATGCTCTAGCATAGTAAGGCCGACAGAAGCCACTCCAGGTGCTAGCCTGATTAAGAGTGCTCAGCTGGATTTAGACCATCCAGAGCTGGGAGGCTCTCCATCTGTGATTAGTTGTTTAGTGTTTAAATACCCAGCATGGAGAACTCTCCTTTGCTGGTGATATTGTTTGATCTAGTCCCTTTGTATGTTTGGCTGAAGTTTTGTGCATCAGTGACTTTGTCCTGTTTTGCTCTTGTCCTGCTGTTCTACTACCTTGTTTGCAATAATTCTTGTCTTGTCTCTCATTTTTGATGTTTTCCCTGCATGCTACAGGGTTCTGGTTTGATCTTGTCTTTTGTTTCTGTCCAGTCTCTCTGTGCATTCCCGGTGACTGCTCTTCTCTCCTTCCTTCCTGTTTTCCTGTGTATAAGTCTCTGGATCCTGGATCTTGCTACCTCTGCCTTTACCTGTTTATGTGTATCCATTCCCTGTTACCTGGTATTTGTATTATCCTCTTTTGTACTCACCCCACTGCACTAGCCCCATTCTCCCAGGACTTAGGGCTGGAGCTGGGGGATTACTGGGTGGATAAGCCTGTAGGGTAAGAAAAGCCAGCCCTCATTTTAGCATCCAGCCGCAGTCTGACTCCAGACCAGCGCCTCTGGTGCCGTCCTGGCCAAGGGGTAGATACGCCCCTGGTGGCAACATATTGTACTACATAAGTCTGGTCTTCTATATCACTTTGTCGTTGTTTTAATGTGGCAATTTGGGAAGCGTGGGTAACCATTTTTACCAGGGTAGCATCTAAATGTGCTAGTAAATTCTCAAACTTATCAATTTATCAATTTGAGGTGTAACAAGTTATATACATCTTTGGCTATCTCTGTGTAGGAGTCAAAGAAAAGGTATATGGGCCATGGGAATTATTCATATTCTCATGGCTTTGGCTAGGGGATGAGGGCTGAACCTGTTTTGATGTGGTTTAATTTGCCTTATCCATCCTTGGTGGCAGAGAAACCCATAGGGAAATAAGTATTTAAGGTAAAAATTAATGATTTTCCAATTTGATCAATAGTCATGGAAAAAATCCATGATAATTATAATAAGAAAACAATAACAAGATGATAAACAAATGATACAAAATAGCAAGGGCAAACTGATTAAACAATTGCAAAGCAACAATAATGAAACGGCAATAATATAACAGTAAGCAGCAAAAGGGGAGAGGGAAAGGGACACAATTTAAGTATATCACCAAGATAGTGCACCACAAAGATTGCCAGGCCGGGGTAGAGTGTCTCCAAGATACCCATGGTGTATGGGGGGTGGTTAGAGTGTTTTATACATGAAAAAGAGGGAGGGAAACCTATTACAAACATAGGGGCAGATCCAGAACAACACTTGTGAGCGAATTTACACGTGGCGAACACATAAAATCGCATTTTGGTAAGTACTGCGCATGCGCACCATAGAAAATATGCTCTGTAATGTAGCGTAAATGTGAACATATGGGCCATTCACGTATTTGTAAATCCGTACGTGTGGGCATGCCAATTTTTACGTGAGTCAAAAATACGTCTGAAATACGCTATATAGGCAGGGGTTTGTATTTAAAGTGTACAGTATGGGCGTGCTGCGTAAATACGTGTTGCACATCCGTACGTGAGCGGATGACATCGGTTACGTTGGCAAAAGTTAAGGTAGGGTTTGGGAAGCGGATCTCAGACAAAATACGTACATTCAAGGGGTGTGCCAAGGGGAGTGTATAGAAGGTACGCACGCGTAAATACGCTACCCTAGTAAACAGATTGCAAGCGTAGTTCTGGATCTACTCCATATTGACTAATAATTCAGAACTGGTTCCCACAACAAGGTTACAGCGATAAACTTGAATGTATTTGAAGTAGCCACTTCTGGCCTTGACTGGTTATCTTCTGTGATCTGCTATATACAAGATGTTCATTCCCCTTTGTTTAAGGTCTCCATGTCAGACCAGTAGTCAGAGGACAAGTATAAGAAAGGGCTGCCTAAGCCCAAATTAACATAAACTCCCTGATTTGGTATAAGCAGGGGGCAACCTTATTGGTTAGGGTTTGTGACGGAGATCCTTACAAAAAAGTTCCACTGCCTGGGGGTGGTCCTGTTTTTCCATTTCTAAATTGGGTAGCTAAGTTGTAACTGTTCTTAGCATTTAACTGTTTTGTACTGTGTATTGTTTTGCTCTTTGTTCTCCTTTGCTTCTTGTCACTGTCTTTGCACTATTTCTCCTTCTATCCTCTCTGTATTCTCACTGTTACCTCTCTTTTTCTTCCCTTCTGTCTCACCCTTTTTTTTCCCCCTCTGCTGTGCCTCCCCCCTCTCCAGTGGCGGGCTGGGCCGCATTGCCGTTAGTTGTTTAGGGCCGCATGGTCTGTCGCTGACCATGCGGCTGGATGCTTTTAAACATGTTCTCCTGGCCGCAGCGGTTTACATGAGGGCTGACTTGTATCCTAGCAACCAGCCAGCCCTCATGTAAACAGCTGCGGCCAGAACTTAATCACTGGTGCGTGGGGAGTAAAGACGTAAGTCTCAGGTCGGTGCTGGTTACACCCACCAGAATAAACAGTCACTCCCCTCGCAACCCCCGTCCGGACCACTTCCACCTGCATTGACTTGCCCTATCTGACTGCACTCACTTCCGGCCTTATTTGTATTAGTTGCGTATATTACCGGCCCTAACTCTGTAAGCGCGCCCACTTTCCCTCATCTCAATGCCTCCCCCCGCCCATATCTATGCAAATCATTAGGTCCGTATTTTTCCGCCGCACTTAGGGTCGCATTAGTCTCCGCCTGATTCACAAGTCCGTCCCTTAGGCATTTCCGACCTTAACCTCTACATAGACGGCGTATCACTATTACTACGCATGTGCAGGTGATGCAAAATCGATCCGATCCTAAAAATACGCACGGAACTTTCATTAAAATCGGATCTCTGAATACGGCCCAATAAGACTAGAGGACAAACAGCCCTTCTCCTTGGCATCCCCCCACCTCCAAGGCTTTTATCAGCTAGAACGCACTACCCTTATCTTTGCCCACCCCAGAACCTGGAAGGTGGCATATCGAGGCCCAACTGATAGATCTGTGGCCCACTGTCTTAAGCAGGGTGCACGCTGGGGCTTTTTCTGCTGATAATTGTGCAGATCACAGTCTAATGACAGTTTCAGCAGATATCTTCCCAGTGTGCACTGTGCAACAATGCTACAGAATGGTCTGAAACCGCAAATGATAATCTGATTGGGTATTTTTGCTTTTTGGGGTGTACATGTCGGGTACACAATCATTTACGATGTTGAATCGTTAGTATAAATTGCCAGTGTGTAACCTCCGAGGGTTGTGTGCTACAGGCGAATTACATTGACCTCTTACCCACCTGTGTAAAAGCTTACCACTGACCGTCACTGCTACCGCCAGCTGCATCTAGGGGAGACCTTGCAAGTTAATGAAACCCAAAACTAACAAATGAAATAAGGGATGGAGAATCCAGAGACCAAGAGGACAGACTTCCACTTAACATGTGTTATATAAAGTACGCAGCCGCACCCCCATCCCTACTAACTCTTCACACTCCTGTCTTGTCTAACCCACCAATCCATGACTCTCCTGGTGCGCAGTGACACCCCAGCCTGCCATTTATGCCCCACCCCCTTTCATCTGTGGGGGTCTCATTTTAGTTTCCTGCCATTGGTGACATTGCAACTGCTTCCATTCACTAGTGTGAGAACAGAGGAGTTCTTGCTTCTTGTTTAGCCTGTTTAGATTACTTACAAGATGTTATGGACAAGGGCCTGACGCTTTGTTCCCTGAGAGTCCGGGTTTCAGCCCTGTTGCTCTTTATTCAGCATAGGCTCTGAATCTAGAGCAGAAGGCCCTTATGATACCATCAAGCAATATTTTGGCCAAGGCAGGTCTTCCATTCTTGACCTGGAGGGAGTGTTCCATGTTCACATAACCTTAGACAAGTGTCCCGGCTAATGGCTTAGTCTTGTAGTGCTCCCTTGATCTTCACACAAGAAAACCTGGCATCAAGCTCTCTGTAAAAAAACATTAACCAAAAGATTATTGCTCTAGTTTTCATTCCACAACAGGATTCTGATTCTGAATTCTTAAAGTGTATCTTGACCGAACTCTCATAGTTCAAAGACAGATGATGTTTGTGTTGTATGATTTGGACAAGAGAGGTTCATTAGCATCTAAAATCACTAGCAATGGGTTGTCTCAATCTCCAGAAATGAAACATGGCCTTCTGCCCCCAGTGTATATATGTATAATGGACCTTATTCATGTGGCACCCCTTCAAAGCATGTCTACAGAGCGCGAGAGCTCTAACCAGGAGACGGCACGGGGGGAGGAAAACGAGCTTGTGTAAGTCTGCTGCCAGGCAACAGACCGCTGATTGGCTGGAAGACTTGTAGCATGCAGGAAGTCTGGAAGTTTCTAAGGAACGGTTAGAGAGGGGTGACCAGTAGTTGTTGGCAGTTGACGGAGGAGAGCAAAAGGAGAGGAGGTAGATGGCGGTCCGGGTCGTGTTAGCAGTGGTCCAGATTGAGTGATGGATGATATGTGTGGGTGATCCAAGTCGAGTGAGTAGTGGTCCGGGAGTGAGCAGTGGTCCGGGTCGAGAGAGCAACAGTTCAGGTCGGGCGAGGCGCTAGTCAAAGTGACAGAGTCGGAGGCAACAGCGATCCAGATAGAGAGTAAAAGAGAGACAGCGTTGACCGAAACGAACAACAACAGCAGAGGTAGCGGTGCACAGAGAGAGGGAGGACAAGAGAGACAGAGGTGGTGGCGATAACATCGGAGGAGACAGGGATTGGAGCTGCTGGGAACAGTTTATTAGAGAGAGAGAAAGACGGTGTCTATAACGGCTGAGAGCAGGTAGCTGGAGGGAGAGAAAGTGTAACAGCCTCTAAAGCAGCTTAGAGCACAGAAAAGTTACTTTTAAGTGGGTGAACAGAGACAGTGAGGAAGAAGAGGAGGAGATCTGAAGTGGCAACAAAGTTTCTGACTGCAGATAACTGGAGAGTGGTGAGAAAAGGCAACAAGAAGGAGAATAGTTGTGGAGAGAGAAAAGAAAGAAATTGAGGGATTAAACTGTGTTGTATTAATTAAAATTTAGAAAGTTTAATCCTAAATGTTTTAAAGTTAAAGTAAAATATTTTTCTGCTAAGGTCTTCTGAATATAAGCACATGGATGTAACAAGTAAAGAGTGGACATTCATTCAAAAGTCTTTCATTTTAAAAGAAAAGTCAAATGTATTTGATTATTGTTGATTAATGGTGATATTGTAAAAGCTGACTAAAAGATTTCTATGGAATTGTAAACTTATGTCAATGAATCTTGAATGTCAGTATATTTAATTCATTGTAACAAACAATTCTTATTTATGAAAAATGGTAAATGAGAATATTACACTTAAAAGAAGATTAGTAAAATGTATTCCTTTTTCTTCTGAACCAAGTTGTGTCAGTTGTCATTTTCTCTGAGTATCTTCTTAAACTGCATTCATTTCCGCAATTTCGTAACCTTGCACTACACCCCACTCCCAACAACAACATTTCTGGTTGCTACACTATATTATGGCCAATACCCCCCTTTTCCCTGGCCCCCATTGTCATATGCCCAGTGCCCATATCACCATAGATCCAGATTCTCCAGGTGCCAAAAAAGTTGCCACAGGTTGTCCTGAGACCACTACATGTGGACACGTGCAAGGTCTCAATTATCCTCAGTAACCATCACAGTTAGCTCATGGGGGAATAAAGATCAGGGTGCTGTTTCTATTACTAACATGCCTGCAATTTCTTCTCAGGCCCGGAAGAGTCAGGGTCACGAGCGTAAGAGGAAGAGTCAGCAGACAGCAGCAACTCCTGCTGAGCCTGAAGCTCCAAAAGGAGAAGGGAAAACGGCTCCGATGCTGGTAACTACTGCTTCAAGTGCAATAGCGACCCCAGCTTTGCCCTCTACTTCTCAGCTACATGGTAAGTCGCAACCTATTGCACTTCCACGACACACATCACCTGTTATATCCTCTACATCTTTCTGATCCTCTGCTCTATTCTGCTCCTACATGGCATTGAAACGGCCTCCGGCCGATCGTAAAGCACAAAATTAAAAGAGGGCGGTATTTTGACATTTTTGCGCTGGAAAGCAAAAAAGCCCTTAAGGTGGTACAGCAGAAGTGTGGCATGGGGGAAGACCAGTACAAGAACTATCAGAACTGGCATTTCGCCATGTTTGCCTTTGCTGACTGCTATTTAGCCCCTTGGAGTACAGCAAAATTTTCAGTTACCTTCATTTGGCTTACGACATTAATGCAGACTTTAAACAATCGGCTTGGCGCGAGTACAACAAGAAATTTCAGAAGTAGTCATGCCTGCCTGCAATGCAGTGGCACGCACACCATCCGTGACTTCAGTAAGCCCGTGACTCCAATTCCTCTCCGCACTACCAATCAACCTGGGTGTGAACAAAACTAGGTCCCCCATTAACACCGTGACCCTTGGCAGATGGCAGACTTCCTGCTCCGAGGATTCAGATATGGTTTCTGTCTTTTCATTTGTGGGGTGGTCTTCAGAAAGCTTCCCCAAACTTTGAAGTCTGCCTTCCTTTTCCCACTGAGCTACAGCAAAAAAAATGCAGACAGGATGGCAAGTCCCTTCTCGGAGTCCCTGCTTGCAGATCTGGGCCAGATTTACTAAGCTGCGGGTTTGGAAAAGTGGAGATGTTGCCTATAGCAGCCAATCAGATTCTAGCTTTCACTTTCCTATGACATACTAGAGAATGTCAGCTAAAATCTGATTGGTTGCTATGGGCAACATCTCCACTTTTACAAACCTGCAGCTTAGTAAATGGCCCCTAGTCATCAATGCCTATGTTGTCCCCAAAAATACCCCAGGGAAGTTCGTTCGATTTAGCATATGTCCTTCCCTAAGGGGTCCTCCGTAAATGATGCTATACTGAAGGTCTGTTTCAGTGTCACATACCAATCATTTGACGAAACGTTAGAGATAGTTCTTGGCTTTGGCTCAGGGCTTTTGGCCTTCTGACTTTTTCCACTCCACCCGGTTTCCTTTTCCTTCATAGGCATTCATATGTCCAGCAATTATTTTGTGGACAAGTGCCTGCCAATTGGTTTCTCAGTGTCCTGTATTATTTTGAGTCCTTTAGTTCTTTTCTGCAATAGTGTGTGGTTGCTGGGACAGGACATTCTGTTTTGGCCCACTATCTGGATGATTTTTTGTTGGTGGGTCCAGATTCTTTTACTGTCTTCGCAAATATTATTTTCTCTGTTCGTGCTCTTTTTCATTTTTGGGGGATTTTGTGGCTGCTGAGAAGACCGAGAGACCAACCCCCTACCTGGACACAAAGATAGACACCGTTGTTGGATTGTGTCTCTCTGCGCACAAAATACATCAACTGCGAGTCACCATCAAGAGCGTCCTGGTGTGTCTGAAAGCTCCACTCTGCACCACACAGTCTCTGCTGGGCTCCCTCCATTTTGTCTGCAGAGTCATTCCCATGGGAAGGATCTTCTGAAGGCGAATGGAGAGATTTGCATAGCCCATGGGCTCCTGTGGCAATTTTCACCCCCTTAGTTTCAATCGGGAGTTGCGGCTACGTACGGATTCTGCCAGGAGTTCAGGTTTTGGCGCATACATCGGAGGTGATAGGTATGTGGCTCCCTGGCCAGCACACTGGATTTTGTCAGGCTGCACCCGGAACCTAGTGCATTTAGAGCTTTTTCCATAGTTGTAGAGTGTGGGCCCAGCAATTCCAGGATAGATCAGTTATTTTCATGTGTGACAATTTGGATGTGGTACATGCTATCACTCATCAGAGTGCCGCTGGTCGTTCGCCTTTTGTGGCGTCTGGTCTTGCAGTGCCTAGAGTTTAATGTGCATATGCGTGGCATATCCTTAGGATCCACAATTGCCTTGCTAACTCGTTGTCATGCTTCAATTGTGAACATTTTTGGGAGCTTGCTTCTAATTCAGTGCTCACTGGTAACTGCTGTCTCCTTTCTGTTTGGCAGGTGGTCAATCAAGCATAGAGATGTTGGTTCTTCAGTCTTTAGCATCGGCTATACCAAGGTCATATAGGAATCTGTGGGCAGGATGAGTACATGATGGACTTGTATGCTCAAGGCAAGTTGAGGGCATACATGTCCAATGTTTTATCAGCCTTCTTTTTCAAACTTGATGGCCGGCTAGATATCATAAAGGATTTCCTGATATCTAGGGCTCTCCAAGGCTGGGAGAAGCTGACTCTTCGGCACCCAGATAGAAGACGCCCTATTACCTTTCTCATTCTTTCCCGCTTCATCCATTTACTCCCGTTGGTGGCTTTCTCCCCTTTCCAGTCCCTACTATTTAAAACCGCTTTCGTGGTAGCCTTTGGGGGTGTGTTTCAGATCAGTGAGCTAGTTACCACCTCCAAAATGGTCATGTCATCCAGGATGCTCACGTTGTTCGCTTGACAGCTGATTTCTTTCAATGTTGTATTCATTTAAATAAGACTGATCAGACGGGGTGGGGTTGTTGCATCACTAATTCAAGACAAGCGCATAGGTACATCTGCCCGGTGTCTTTAACCGAGTAGTATGTTGCCCTCTGGTCCATCGTGTACTTGGTTTGGTTGGTGCACGCTGATGGTGTACCCTCAACACAATTCCAGTTTTGAGCTGTTTTTCTGAAATTTCTGACAATAGGCAGGCTGGAAGCCAAGGAATTTGAGATGCGTTCTTTCAGAGAGCTGCAACTTTGGCAGTAGTGGCAGGAGCCTTGATTGTGGATAAGAACTTAAATGATGGAGCTCCACTGCGTACAAGGGATACATCAGGCCTTTAGTTCCCCACACATTTATTCCTTATTCAGGATGTTATTTGTAACCGGTTACCCTGTATCACATGCTTTTTCTGGTTATCAGCACTTACAGTGTTTTTAATGTTTTCTTACAAGTGTCTGTGTTACCTACTGTGTTACCTAGTGTGTTGCACTAGCATACCTAGTTACACTAGTGTGAGTGGAGTAGAGGGGGAAGGAGAAGAGGGGATAGATGTAGGATGCAGGGAAGATGCTAAGCAGGGGAGGGGTAGGCTAGTCTGAACAGGTGCATTTTGAGTGAGTTCTTGAAGACCTGCAATGTGGGGGAGAATCTGACTGAAGAAAGGAGGTCATTCCAGTGAAGAGGTGAAAAGCACAGGAGATGTGGTGATCAGTAGGGAGGTCAGATAGAGAGAACAGGAAGGGGTGTGGATGTAGATGAGGGAAAAGAGGTAGAGAGCAGTGGATGAGAAGATAGCCTTAAAGGTGAGGTTAAGTAGTTTAAAGAGAGGTCTGAAGTAGACAGAAAGCCAGTGGAGGGATTTGACATAAAGGAGAGGCCAAGGTAGAGTGACATGAGAGGAAGATGAGCCTGGAAGCAGCATTAAGTATAGATTGAAGGGGGACAAGATGGGTGAGCAGGAGACCAACGAGGTGGAGCTTACAGTAGTCGAGACATGATATGACTAGAGAGTAGATGAGGGTTTTGGTAGCTTCATTGGTGAGAAAAGGATGGATGCGTGCAATGTTGCGCTAATCTAATTGGGAATCTACAAACCATCATGACTTCTCAAGTAACCCCACCTTTGTTACAATTTTTTGCTTCCAATTAGTGGATCAATTGTATTTAATATGTACTATGCTGTCCATCCCTACCCTGTATGTCTGTGTTGTATTTTGTTGTATTTTGTACGGCGCTGCGGACACCTTGTGGCGCCTTATAAATAAATGATAATAATAATTTTCAGAAGCTTCCTCAATCAATGTAGCCTGCATTTTGAAATTCAACCTGAAAGTTTTTCTTCAGACAAAGTGGCTTATATCATCTCTTTGTTATCTGGTTTAACTTTATCCTGGGTATCTATACTCTCCAATCTTAAGGACTTTCATACCACATTCCGTATAATCTTTGACGAGCCTGGCAGCTCTGCTTCAGCTGCTTCGGAAATCCTTCAACTGTGGCAAAAAGATCTTACCGTGGGTCAATATGTGGTACAGTTCCGTGCTCTGTCATCTGAACTTTCCTGGAGCGAAGATGCTCTTGTTGCAGATTTTTGGTAGGGTCTTGCAGATCGAATTAAGGACGAACTAGCCTACAAAGAATTACACTTACAATTGCATTGATATCCGGTTTCGGGAAAGGAGTTCTGAAAAGAAGGAGTCTCAACGTCCTAGATCTTTTAATCTGCCTTGGCTCAAACAACTTGTTGCTCCTCCTGAGGAGCCCATGCAATTGGAGAAATCCCAGATAACTACTCAAGAAAGTCAATGGAGGCTTAAGGAAAATTTGTGCATTTATTGTGTTTATTCCGGTCATTTTCAGCAGAAGTGCCCCAGTAAACAAACGCTCCTAACCGATGCTGAGGAGGTCAGGTTAGGAGCACCAGTCTGCTCCCCAAAACTTAGGGATTGCACCCTACCTGTAACCCTAGTCCATGGGTCTGTCCTATAGATTTGGTTCCTGGTTCTACGCCATTTCATGGAAGGACTTACCCTCTTTCTCTCCCGGAGACTCAAGCTATGTCTGAGTATATCTCTGAAAATCTGGCTCGAGGGTTTATCCACACTTGTACATCTGTAGCAGGTGCTGGATTTTTCTTTGTAAAGAAAAAGGATGGTGGCCTTAGGCCATGTATAGATTACTGGGGTCTCAATGACATAACAATCAAGAATCGTTACCCTCTTCCTCTTAATCCAGAACTATTCGATTGCATTAGGGGAGCTAAGTTCTTCATCAAATTAGACCTCTGTGGAGCGTTCAATTTGATCTGGATAAGAAGAGGGAATGAGTGGAAAACCACCTTCAATACATGTGATCCCCACTACGAGTACCTAGTCATGCCATTCGGTCTTAACAATACCCCTGCAGTTTTACAAAATGTAAATGAAATTTTTTGGGATCTGCTGAATATTTCTGTGATCATCTATTTAGATAACATCTTAATTTTCTCGCCTGATCTAAACACTCACTGGATTAAAGTCAAGGAGGTCCCGTCTCAGCTAAAGGAGAATCAACTCTATTACAAACTCAAAAAGTGTACCTTTGAGGTTAATATCATTCCTTCTCTAAGATTTATCCTGTCTGGGTCTGAGATTCTCGATTGGCCTCAACCTACCTCTGTAAGAGGGATTCAATGCTACATAGGCTTTGCCAACTTCTACAGGCTCTTCATCTGGAATTACTCCACAGTAGTGTTGCCTATCACTGCTATGACACATAAAGGAGCTAATGCTTCAAAGTGGCCTGAAGACAATTCTTTAGCCTTTCGATGTTTGAAGGAAGCCTTCATCCCTGCGTATTGCGTCAACCAGAGATTTCTCTATCCATCATTCTGGAGGTAGATGCTTCTTCTGAGGGTGTTGGGGCAGTTCTGTATCACAGAAGTCTTCTGACAGTCAGTTCTTTTCAAGAAAATTCCAACCAGTGGAAAGGAACCATGCTATTGGTGAGAAAAACTTTTGGCCATGAAGCTGGCATTAGAAGATTTGCATCATCTTCTAGAAGGGGCATTGCATCAGATCACCATTTTCACTAATAATAAAAACCTGCTTTATCTAAAAACAGCTCAGTGTCTTAACCCTTGTCAGGCCAAGTGGTCTCTGTTTTTCTCTCGCTTCAGTTTCCAAGTTAATTTTCGTCCAGGATGTAAGAATTGTAAAGCTGATGCTTTGTCTCGTTCTCTCATGTCTGAAAAACCTGAAAGTAGAGAGATCCATCCCATTATCAATTCAGTAAGGATTGCGGCAACGCAAACCACTAAGAAATTGCCTCCTGGAAAAACTTTCATTCCAAATTCTCTTCGGAAGAACTCTTGCAGTGGGCTCACACCTCTAAATTTTCAGGTCATGTTGGAATCAAGAAAACTCAAGCTCTTATCCTGCCAAATTATTGGTGGCCAACTCTTTTGCAGGACATCACAGCTTTTTTCAATGTTAGCACTTTATGTGTTCAACACAAAATCCCTTGAATGGTGCCTCTAGGTTCCGTACAACCGCTTTTTGTGCCCAAGTCATCCTGAACCCATCTTTGATTCATTTTATCACGGAGCTTCCCTCATGTGGCAAGTATAATACCATCTGGGTAATAGGGGACAGGTTCTCTAAGATGGCACATTTTGTTCCACTTCAAGGATTGCCCTCTGCTCCAGTGCTGGCTCAACATTTCATCAGAGAAATTTTCCGACTGCATGGGGGTCCAGAAGAGCTTATCTCTGACCACGGAGTGCAATTTACTGCCAAGTTTTGGCAAGCTCTTTGCCGAAGTCTCCAAGTCAAGCTTAAGTATTCTACAGCCTGTTACCCACGAGCAAACTGAACTGCGTAAATCAGGACTTGGAAATATTTATTCGACTCTATCTCCTCTACCCAAGATAACTGAGGGATATAAGCTGAACCGGCCTGAGATTGCAGCTGCCACAAGCTACTCATGCCACACACTGCAGACAGATATCGGGGCAGTCAACAGATACAGAGAGGACAGGGGGAACATCAGAAATAACAGAGGTATTTATTGATTATCCAGCAGCTGAGGGAAACCAGGCACATAGAACCCAGACAGAGGAACTTCACATGTTGCTTTGTTTACCTCTGCTGCGTGTAACAGGCAGCCATTTTAGTCTTCTCAAACACAAACCACCCCTTGATTTTATGTGGACATGGTTTGAGTTTTCCTATCCAGGTTAATTAATGAGTATGAGATCCATACTCTTATCTGGATAGGCATCAAGTTTGCGATTTCAAGTGTTTTACAACATTTACACACAAAAGGCCTGATGCAGACCTACGCTCGCCCGTGTTTTTACGCTTTTCGTAAGTGTAAAAGCTCCCTTTAGTACTTACTGCGCATGCGTACGGCTGATGTTACGCAAAGGAAAACTGAGCGTATGGGCCTTGAGTGTTCCAGCTTCGTAACAATGCACGAAGGGGCACGCCAGCCATACGAAACACGTAATTCCGCTTTAAGGGCGGGGTGAGGCATTTAAATCGTACAGTATATAGCGTCGTAGCTACGCAAGGAGCCTACAGACGCCCGCGGTTACGCTCAGAAAAGGGTAGGGTTTGGTTGGCGTAAGACGGCTTAAACACAGACGACTGAGGGGAGTGGCTAGGGGAGTGCTTCATAGGTACGCTGGCGTAAATACGCTACGCACAACAGCGTTTCATGAGCGTAGGTCTGGATCAGGCCCAAAGCTCCTCTCACAATTCATGTCTTTTCAGCCTTTCTTGCTCTCTGCTTTGGTGCTGTGATTAACCTTACAGGTGTACTACTGCTTAACATCATCTCAGCACAGCCCTGCACAGGTGAACTCATTAAGCTCAGTCCATTTAATCTTATCAGGCTCACAAGGTTTGCCCTTGTGTGTACTACTCCAGCATTTTCCTCATGCTACTTTGTTCCTGAATCATGTCTCCTGTACCGAGCCGCTGTACTTATGTTTCAGTCTCCATTCCTTGTGTTCACCTCCCGGTTTCCTATCTGCCATTCCTCGGCATCATCCATTCTGGATTCCAGTCTCCTGTTCATACTTCTTCATCACCTCTGACTGGCTTCCCCCGTTACCCCATGGCTGATACCGGCCACCTGCTTTGGTTTGCAGCTAAGGTTGTTCCCATCATCAAGGGCTCCAGTGAATACCAGACCACGGTTTAGACCTCGCTTCCAGGTGGTCAGTCCAAATTACCATTGGGGTCCTGGTTCTTTCCTCATCATTCTATGACAAATTACTTTGGCCATGGACAAACAGGAGAAAAATTAGAGACAACTAATTCAATGCATTCAGGAGTTAACCGCTCACCTCGAGGCTCTGTCACATACCACAACACATGTATAGGCCCTGGTAAGACCTCCTCTGGTTACACATCCTTCCTCTCTAAGGTGTGAATACAGTCCAAAGAGACATAAAATCTTGATAGCAATATAGCAAAAAAATAAAAATAATAAATAAACAACCACACACATAGTAGGAAATGCAATATTCCTGCTATACACCTGTTCAACTCTGAAAACCAGAGCAAATTCTCAGCATATTTTCAACTTTTAAAATAAACTGCTAATGTTATACCACTTTTGAATGTTCTTCTATAATGTTAGTATCATGTACCCTCAGCTCCTACCAAGAACATCCTTTCTCTTGACTTAGCCTTGAACGTCTGGTTCTACACAGTATTAATAACACGTTCCCATAAAAATACATTAAAAATAGAATGGCAGCCACAGTCAGGAATGTTGGTAAGAACCGCATAGGAAGATAGAAGCAAGATGGCGGCACCCATGCAGATCACGAAGAGGGATGCCAACACCGGAGTGGAAGCTAGAATGAGTGACCGGGACCGAGGTGCAAATGTATACTGGAGTGGAGGCAGCAAAGGGTTCGGTAAGTGAGTTTATTATCGCTGTTTTTTGGTGACACATCACATTTGTTTAGCTCTATCTTTTTTAGACTTCTGATTACATATTTAAATTTACAGTATGCATAGTTTCTTTATCAAAAATACCACTAACACTAGGGAATGCTTTAATGCAATCTCTCTTCAACTTCATCCACATTCTGTGGACACAATAGCTCTGCATTCATTGTTATGCTTACTACCGTCTGCCTGCTCCAAATGCCTGTTGTCCATCCCAGGCTTAAAGTGTGCATTTGCTCCCTGATGTGTGAGTCCGTATCTCATAACTCCTGCAATCCAATGGATTATAAGGACATTCAGACCCCTGCACACTATATAAAGGCTCTGAGCACATTTATGCATCCACGGAGCGCCCATCGCCCGAAAACCTCGGGCAAAATGTGGACACACTTTGGGCCTGATCCAGACCTACGTCCGCTTGTGTTTTTACGGCGGGTGCAAGTGTAAAAACGGCCTTTTGTACTTACTGCGCATTCGCGGGGCAGATGTTACGCTCATGTTATGGTCTGAGAAACTATGCGTATGGGCCTTGATCTTAACAGCTTCGTATTTACGCTCAGTGGGGCGTGCCTGCCATATAAAATCCGTAATTACGAACCAAGAGCGAGGTGAAGCATTTAAATCGTACAGTATGGGCGTGCTAAGCATCTTAACTACGCAATGAGCTTACAGACGCACATGGTTAAACTCAGAAAAGTTAGGGTAAGTTTTGCTGAGCGTAAGAAGCCAAAAGTAAATACGACCAAGAAGAGTGCCGAGCGGAGTGCATCGGAGGTATGCCGGCATAAATACGTTACGCACATGAGCATAGATCTGGATCAGGCCCTTTATCTGAAATTGTCCGGAACACAGGATTATTCTGCAGAGTACTCTAAAATAAGCCCTGAAAACACTCAGACTCTGTGCTGTTGATTTCTTAACACTTGCGTGCATTTAGCGCATGGTTCCTGTTATTCTCACCTAATACTACTCTGAATCCTCATAATTTATGCTGTTGCAGATTTACTAAACTGTGGGTTTCGAAAAGTGGAGAAGTTGTCCATAGCAACCTATCAGATTCTAGAATAGGAAAGTAAGAGCTAGAATCTGATTGGTTGCTCTGGGCAACATCTACACTTTACCAAACCCGTAGTTTAGTAAATCTGGCCTTATATGTTTACTATAATGTTCACTTTCAAAAACTCAACCATTCACAATTAGTCAATTAATTACACCTCAATCTTGGTAACGGCAGTCCACATCTATGGGAAGATGCAAGAGATAGAGTCCAAGGGGGTGATTCAGAGATGCGAAATATACGCAACTAAGTTCAGATTTTAGCAGGTTACAGCCCACTGTTTAAATAGTCTCTCCCCTTGCAAACAGTGGCGGATCTTAAAGTTAGACCACCATTGAGCAACCCTAATTCTGCGCTGTCATTTGAGATCTTAAGGGAAGTAGTTGCGGTTATTTGAGATCCTAAGTGTCTGCCCGCGCCCACTTTCCCTCATCTCCCTGCCTCCCCCCGCCCATTTC
>WWET01003254.1:131254-162817 GCA_011038615.1 Limnodynastes dumerilii | reverse complement strand
TGAATCGATCGCAAGCACTTAAGATCTTAAGTGCTGCGAATCTTTAAGATCTTAAGGATTTGCATGGAAATGGGCGGGGGGAGGCAGGGAAATGAGGGAAAGTGGGCGCGGGCTGACACTTAGGATCTTAAATGAACGCTACCACGTCACTTAAGATCCCAAATGACAGCGCAGAGTTAGGGCTAGTCAATGGTGGTCTAAGTTTAAGATCCACCGCTGTTTGCAAGGGGAGTGACTATTTATGCAGTGGGCTGTAACCTGCTAAGATCTTAGCTAAGGTGCGTATATTTGCGATCTTTTCGCAATCGCATCTCTGAATCAGCCCCTATATATATAAAAGCCATTCTGCTCTTCACATTATACGCATGCGCAGTAATGTTCATACTGTTGGGACGCTACTGAACATGCCCAACTTTGAGGAACAAAGTCCATAGAAAGGACCCCCGCCACCATCATGGATGTCGCAGGAACTTCCTGAATGCAGAGGTAAGGTACAGAATGTGGAGATGGTGGCAGGGGGTCCATCCTCCGCTACCTTTATTATTTTTTTAAAAGATTGTTTTTATTGGTTTATCAGATAAATCGTAACATGGTAGATTCACAAAAGACCTCATAGGCCACATTTGTATACAGAAATGTAGAAGAGCAACATTAATATTGATAAAGGTATGGATCGTATTTTCAAAAAGTAAACAAGCTACTATTAGCCACTATGAGGTTAGTATCTTACAGAAAAACAACATAGCACAATTCGTTGTAAATTAGAGAGAGAGGGAGAGAGAGAGAGAGAGAGAGAGAAGGAAGAGAGGGAGCAAAAGAGAGAGAGAGAGAGAGGGGGGGGGGGGGGGGAGAGAGAGATCAGTTATATGAGTACATGTCATCACGGTGTAAAGTGAGGGCAATCCACAATAGCCAATGGCAGAACATAAACCAAGACAAGCTAGAGAAATAAGCTTGTCAGCCCGTTGGCAAGAGGGTGTGAGTGGTTGGGGTGATATAACAGGAACCAAGGGGCCTAAACGCATGTGAAGATAGGCTGACATTTTCTCCATGGAGGAGAGGTACCATACTTTATGCAGAAGTTGGGAAGAGGAGGGGGGAGGCATCCTTCCAATGATTGGCTATGAGACAGCGAGCAGCGTTTAGAATTTGGGTAGCTAGCCTATCTTTATCTAGCTCTGCAATAGGAGCGCCCAGGAGGAAGGCCCAGGGGCACTTGGAAATTGGTACATTAAGAACCTGGGAGATTAACATGGCCACCATGGACCAGAAGCCCGAAATTATGGGACAATCCCACCAAATATGCAGAAAGGAGCCCACCTCACCACATCCCCTCCAGCATAATGGGGAGACCGTGCCATACATATGGTGTAGCCTAGAGGGCACTATATACCATCTGTAATATATTTTAAACATGTTCTCTTGAACAAGAGTAGATAAAGAGACCTTAGCGAGTCTCTCTCGGATATCTGACCATGTGTCCTCCTCCGGGGTGCTCCCAGATCTCTTTCCCACGCCACCTCGAGTTTTGGGGTAGGGGCCTCCTTATGTAGTATCAGATAAGTATATAGGGATGAAATCATTTTTTGCGCTAGTGGGCTACGCAGACACAAAAACTCCACTAAGGATAGCGGTCTGGTAATCTAAGCACGTGGCAGAGAGGACACAAAGTGATGCACTTGTAGGTACTCAAAGAGACCCGTCACTCGGGGTCCATACCTGTGTTGCAGATTCTCCAATGTTGCGCATCTGTCCCCATCCAGTAGGTCCCTCACCACCCTGATGCCTGTTGCCCGCCAGCTGGCCAGTAATGCCGATGAATGTCCCGGGGGAAAGTCAGGGTTGTCCCATAGAGGGGTGGTGGGGGATGGGAGAGAGGCGACCTTAAAGAAGGTCCTACAGTAATCCCAAATGGAGCATGTGAAGCGTATGACAGGGTGAGAGGAGATCATATGTGTTCGCTTGGAAGGTGAAAGGCCCAGGGCATATGCTAAGGAGGGAGACTCGCATGCGGACGCTTCTAGCTGTATACATCTAGGTCGGGGGTCTGTAGCGAACCAAGCTATGGTTTGGCCTAGGTGAGATGCTAGATAGTAGAGCCTTCCGTCTGGAAAGCCATGGCCCCCGTTTTTGGTAGGTTTTTTCAAATTAGCAAAGCTAGTTCTAGGGGGTCTGTGTTTCCACACAAACTGGACAAACCATTTATGGATTTGAAGGAGTGTTACAGAGGACCGAGACAGGCAACGTCTGGAAGAGGTATAACAGGCGAGGCATGATATTCATCTTAAGGGCAGTAATGCGGCCAAGCCAGGATATATATAGAGGTTGCCACCTGGACAGATCAGACTTGATGGTGCGCAGGAGGGGGGGAAGTTTCTATCGTATAGAGTTAGGTAGGAGCGTGTTATATAGACACCCAAGTATTTCATTTTGTCTCTCTGCCAGCTGAAGGAGAATTTACTTTTTAAGAGAGTGACTTTAGGGAGCGGAATGTGGATTGGGAGTGCCTCTGTTTTTGTGACGTTCACTTTGTAGCCCGACAGAGATCCATATGTAGATAAAATAGAGTGCAGGGCGGGCAAGGATGTTTGCGGGGAGGACAGAGTCAGGAGGACATCATCAGTGAATAACGAGATCTTGTATTCATTGCCCTCCACCCATACCCCAGTCACGTCTTGTAATCCCCGGATCCTCAACGCCAGTGGCACAATCACCAGGGCAAAGATCAGAGGGGACAAGGGGCACCCCTGTCTGGTCCCATTGGTGATGTCCATAGAGTCAGAGAGGAGCCCATTTACCGAGATTTGCGCGGAAGGCGAAGAGTACAGGGCCTTGATCCCCGTAAGGAAATCCACATCAAAGCCCAGATGCCGGAGAAGGGCGAGCATGAAGGGCCAACTAATACGGTCGAACGCCTTCTCCGCGTCCAGAGAGAGTAGTAGCGTTGGGGAACGTCGTTCGTTGACCGAGTGAAGAAGGCTAATAATATGTCAGGTATTATCCCGAGCTTGTCGGCCGGGTACAAAGCTGACCTGGTCTGCATTTACCAAGGAGGGAAGAACCCCATTCAACCGGTTAGCCAAAATTTTGGCATACAGCTTAATGTCCGTATTCAAGAGGGATATTGGACGGTAGTGGGCACAGTTGGTGGGATCCTTCCCCTCCTTTGGAATGACTATAATTCTGGTCGCTAGGGCCTCTTTGGAGAAAACACCTCCTTTTAGAATGTCATTGAAAAGGGACAGCAACCGGGGCACTAACACAGGGGCAAAAGCTTTATAGTAAGTGGCTGTAAAGCCGTCCGGGCCAGGAGCTTTGGACGCTTTCAATTGTTTTATGGCCCCCAGGATCTCGTCCAGAGAGAATGGCACGCTAAGTGAGGAGGAGGCAGCTAGAGGTAGCGTTGGAAGGTTGCAAGTTGTTAAGAAATTTTGGATGTCTTCAGAGCTAGGGGGCGGGGTGGGGTCATGGCAGGACCTATTGTAAAGTTTGGAGTAGAAGGTGAGAAATTCCGCTGTGATATGTTGGGGGTTCCTAATTATCGCACCACTAATATCTTTGAGAGAGCGTACGCTACTCCGCGCTTGTTTGATCCGCAGTCGGGCTGCCAGCAGTCTGTCAGCTTTATCCCCCTTCTTGTAGTGAGATTGCTGTAACCATTAGAGGGAGTTCTCAGCTTGCTAGGCTAGAAGCATATTTAATTCCCCTCTTACAGCTAGCACCCGTTTATAGTCTTCTTCTGATCCTGAAGTTTTATGTAAAGTGTAGTCAGTTGGGCGGTCAGGTCTTTTAATTTTTGAGTTTTAGCTCTCTTAGTGCGGGACGCAAATTTAATTAGTGTGCCTCTTATCACGGCTTTGTGGGCATCCCATACCAGCATAGGTGGGGAGCTAGAGGCGTTGATAGCAAAGTAAGATTCTATGGCTTGACGCAGCTCGGATTTTAGATGGGGATCTAATAGCAATCTCTCATTTAGGTGCCATGAGAAGGGACGGACAGGAGGCCCCAGGGCACCTATCTCCACTGTAATCGGGCCGTGGTCAGACCAAGTGCGCGGGATGCAGGCATTAGATAAGTGTTGGGATGGTTCAATACTTGTAAGGATTAGGTCTATTCTGGTATACACCCGGTGGACTGTGGAATAGTAAGTGTAGTCCCGGCCCATAGGGTGAGCCATACGCCAAGAATCAAAAAGCAGGTGCTGAGACAAGAGATGTTGAAGGGCCTTAGAGGTGCGTAGGGTTTGAGTGTGTGAAGGAGCTGGCAGGGGGGGCTGATCTGTCCAGGCTGCAATCTGGGACCGCATTAAAGTTGCCTGCTACAACTACATTACCCTTACGGTGATGGGAGAGAAAGTTGGCGAAGGACTTAAAAAACACATATTGTTTTTGGTTCGGCGCGTATATACTCGCAAAGGTATAGGGGGTGTTATCTAGTTCCCCGACCAGTATCAGGAACCTGCCTTCTGGGTCCGCATACGTGAGGGAGGGAACGAACTGGACGCGCCTGGAGAAAAGAATGGTAACCCCTTTGGACTTATGTTCTGCGTCACAGGCATGGAAAGATAAGGGATAAAGTTTAGAGCAAAGTTCTGGGTGACGGGTTCGTAGAAAGTGCGTCTCTTGGAGAAGTAGAACATCCCCGTCTAGGCGTTTCAACGTGTGAAATAAGGAAGACCTTTTCTGTGGGCAATTCAGGCCCTTGGTATTAAGTAAAATGATTTTAATGGTCATGGCGAGGAGAAAGAGGGAGAACCGCTGCAACGAGCCCTAGGTGCTAAAGGTTGTGGGTGCCATGGGAGTGTAACTGATCGTAGGAAGGGGACTGGGGTGTTTGGGCTGGGGGTCAAGTAGGGAGAGGACTGGGGTGTTTGAGTTGGGGGTCAATGCCGGGGCAGGGGTGGGGGCCAGGAGAGGGGTCGCTAATGCGGCCCATCCTAGTGGTCGGACCATGCCAAAGGGGGGTCAATGGGGAAGTCCGGGAGGACTTCCAGGGTCCGGAAAGGGCCAAAGAGGCCCAAATAATGTGGGTAGGAACCCACCAATTTGGCCTACTTGAGGCCTTAGGAGAACCAAAGTAGGGGGGGTAATAGGGTGGTGACCATTGTGGGGGGATAACCACCATACTTACTCAGAACAATATATCTAGGGGTGAGAAACCCAAGGGATAGGAGGGCACCAAAACTATATGCAAGCGACTATAAACATGTACAAACAACATATTTAACGGGCGGACCTGCAATAACCTTCATTAAAGCTATGACATAAGGAACATGTAATAACCGACCTCGGACTGATAGCAACAATGAGAGAAATCACAAGCAGAAACAGAAACAAAAACTTGACAGTCGGCAGCGTAACGTCCAGGCTAAAGTCTGTGAGGATTGCCGCCGGGAGTGGTATCTGGGTGCTGGGAATAGTCGAAACGGGCGTTGTGTCATCGGCCAGGTCACTAGAATAGTTTTAAGAAATGCAGTCATTACAAACCGAGGAAGGTCAGGTAAGTTAACGGAGGCCATGTGTCACAGTTCGAGGAGGACTCCCACAATCGAAGCGCGGTTTAAGGCACATGGATGCAGGATTAGCACAAGTTCACTTGTTACGAGTTCCCCGATGAGGGGCGTTTGTACAAGACCTTATTCCAGGGATTGCGCTGGGGGCGTTGTAGAGCTCCGGAGGGCCGGTCTTGGTCGGAGGTAGAAGTGGGGAGATTCTGCGGAATTGGGATGTTGAGCTGGGAAAGCATAGTTTTAGCTTCCTCTGGTGTTTTAGCTGATAGCATCCTCTCGCCTGTGCGGACTTGGAGGGAGAAAGGAAAGCCACACCGATATTTTACGTTGTTATTCCGCAGAGCTTGTGTGAACTCCTTCATCTCTCTACGCTTGATGAGGGTCGAGGGGGCCAGGTCTTGGAAAATCTGAAGCTCCACCCCTTCAAACGTGATGGTTGTTTGGGAGCGGGCTGCCATAGATACTTGTTCCTTGGCCTTGTAGAAATGAAGCCACAGAATGACATCTCGGGGAGAGTTGGTGTCCTAGGAGCTGGGGCAGAGTGCCCGGTGGGGCCGATCCATAATAAGCATATCATCCTGTATAGAGGGGGCTAAGAGCCGGAAGAGTCGGAGAAGAAAGTCATCCAATTGGGGGCCCTCATGAGACTCAGGGATATTGAGGATTCTGAGGTTATTCCTCTGGTTGCGGTTCTCCGCGTCTTCCTGTTTATCTGCCAGCAACAGGACGTCACTACGGAGCTGGGATACCTCTTGCCCAAGCACGTCATGCACACCCAGTAGGCTATCCTGGGACTGTTCCAGGGAGTCCACCCGAGAATCACGGACCCGATGTCTGTGATTTCCCTACGAAGGTCAGCCATAGCCTTATTATCGTCAGCGATGGTCTGCTTGACGCTCCGCATTTCTGCGAGATTGGCTGCAATGTCAGCTTTCGTGGAGGGGGGAAGTAGGATCTTCCATATCAGATCCTCCTCAGGAAGGCTTCGTGTCGGAGAGGGTGGAAGCATGCTCGTCGAGGGCTTAGACTTCCTGGCAAATTGGAGTAGGCCTTGGGCACCGGGGGGTACTGTTGCGCTTATTAGAGCGACACATCGCAAAGGCCCCCTCTGGGCCTGGTTTAGAATAGAATGCGGTTGATGGGTTTCTGGGTTTGTATGCTCCCCCCCCTTCTGACAACTGGGAAACACCAATGGTATAGCTGGAAGCTCAGGGATTCACCCGGGGGAGTGAGGGGCCTGGTGTAGATGCCGGATTGCCGACAGGAGCGGAAGCGGTATAAGATGGCGGCGGGAGCTGGGCGCCATGTGGATCCCCTGAGAGCAAGCTCACACTGGCAGGTGGAGCGTGTTTGGGTCCCGGGTACAGCTGTGAGCTGGTGTCCCCAACGGGTCCGTGCCGGCGTTCCGCTACCTTTATTATTAATATTCTTAACGATTTATTTATAAGGCACCACATGGTAGCCGCAGTGCCGTACAAAAGCAATAGCAAAGACAATAGTTACCTATACAATACAATAATTAACAGAGTATAAAAACACAAATAAGGAATGCAATACATATACAATGCAAAAATGAAATACAGTACAAAAATAGCTAAACCATATGTATGGAGAATAAAGGTGCAGGATGTGTTTGTAGAAGCAGGTGAATAAGGAGAGAGATAATATGTGTGGGAGATGAAGATGCTGGATATGTGTGTAGGAGCAGATGAATAAGCAGAGAGATAGACAGTAGAGAGAAAAAGGTGGGAAGTGATGAGGAAAAGGTAGAGGGATGATGACAGGAGGTAGGAGCTAATAAGAGCTAACATGCTAAGTGAGAGAGGGTGAACAGACAGGAGATGTAGATGGGGAGAGCAGGTAAGCTTAGGTGGAGGCTAATCTGAATAATTAGGTTTTAAAGGATTTGAGTGTGCTGGATTGCCTGATAGGATGTGGTAGGTTGTTCCAATGGAGAGGGGCGGCCCAGGAGAAGTCTTGGATGCGGGAGTGAGAGGTAGTTATCATGTTGGATTTGAGGCGACGGTCACCAACAGAGCGGAGTGGACGAGAGGGAGTGTGGATGGAGATAAGAGAGGAGAGGTAAGGAGCGATGGAGGAGGAGAAAGTCTTGTAAGTTGTAGTGAGGAGCTTGAAGAGAATTCTGAAAGGGACAAGAACCCAGTGTAGAGATTGACAGAGAGGGGAGGTGGAGGCAGTGCGTTGGGAGAGGAAGATGAGTCTGGCTGCAGCATTTAGTATAGATTGTAAGGGTGCGAGATGGACCAGAGGAAGACCAGAGAGGAGAATGTTGCAGTAGTCCAGACGGGAGATAACAAGAAATGAGCGTAGCGTTTTAGTGGCATCTGCACTTAAGAAGGGTCTGATGCGAGCAATGTTGCGGAGATGAAAGCGGCAGGACAGTGAGAGGGCACGGATGTGGGGAATGAAGGAGAGAGGAGTCCAGGATGACACCCAGGCAGCGGGCTTGGGTGGAGGAGGAGATGATGGAGTCACCAATAGTAATAGAGATAGTAGGGGTAGAGAGGATACGTGAAAGAGGGAAGACTATGATTTCTGTTTTGTCCATGTTGAGCTTGAGGAAACACTTGGACATCCATGAGGAGATAGCCAAGAGGCAATCTGACACTTTTAACAGACAAGGGAGAGGTCAGGGGAGGATAGATAGATTTGAGTGTCGTCGGCATAGAGGTGATAGTGAAAGCCAAAGGAGCTGATGAGGTCACCCAGAAAGGAGGTGTAGAGCGAGAATAGAAGGGGACCAAGAACTGAGCCCTGGGGCACGCCAATGGGAAGAGGAGTAGTAGGGTAGGAGGAGATAGGGGTAGCTACAGAGATGGAGCGGTCCGAGAGATAGGAAGAGAACCAGGAATGGACAGTGCCAGAGAGTCTGAGGGAGCAAAGGGTGTGAAGCAGGAAAGGGTGATCAACTGTGTCAAAGTCTGCTGATAGATCCAGGAGGATAAGAATGGAGATGTGGCCCTTAGATTTGGCAGAAAGGAGATCATGGAGTCAGGGCAGTTTCAATGGAGTGTAGGGGACGGAAACCAGATTGGAGAGGGTCCAGGATGAAGTGGTCAGCAAGGTAGCTGATTAAAAGCTTGTAAACAAGCTGTTGAAGCAACTTTGATGCAAAGGGCAGAAGGGAGATGGGTGGGTAGTTGGAGGGTGAAGGTTAGCTTTTTTAAGGATGGGGGAGACAAAAGTGTGTTTAAAAGGGGAGGGGAAGAAGCCAGAGGGATAAGTTAAAGAGGTCGGCAAGATGAGAGCAGGTGGAAAGAAAGAGAGACCGGAGAAGATCAGAGGGGATGGGATCATAGAAACATAGAAACATGGTCACGTTGACGGAGGGGATGACAAAAGAAGTAAGTGGATTTCTTCAGCTGACGTAGGGATAAAGGTAGACATTGGTGGGTGGCTAGGGAGGAGGTGGGAGGTGGAGGAGAGGTGATGGTGGAGGAGATGGAGCTCCTGATGGAGTCAATCTTGGAAGTAAAGAAGGTGGCAAAGTCAGCAGCAGATATGGAGAGAGGAAGGGGAGGAGGAGAGGGGGAGAGAAGAAAGTTGAAGGTGGCAAAGAGACGGCAGGGGTTAGATGATTGGGAGAGAATGAGGTACTTAAAGAAGGATTGCTTGGCAAGGGCATAGCTAAAAGAGGAGAGCATGAATTTGAAGTGGAGAAAGTCTGCAAGCAAACGTGACTTCCTCCAGAGGCGCTCTGTATTACGGGAGCATTTCTTTAGGAACCGAGTGAGTTGGGAGTACCAGGGTTGAGGGTTGTTGCGGCGAAGGGAGACAGAGGATGGAAGGCAGGCAGCTTTAAGGTTCAGAGGAGAGGGCATTGTTGTAGAGAGAGGTGGCTAGATTGGGCAGGATGGGTGTGGGTCCCCGCAAAGAAAATCTGAATTGTGAAAATTCAAATTTCTCCTAGCCATTTGCGAACTGGCTGGGATTTCGATTACATATGCCTCTAAGAGGCATTGCCATTGATCCACGGAGCACCGAAAGCTCCATGGTCCTAAAAGTAGTATAAAAAAATTGTCCCACACTCCTTTTAATAACCCTAACCCTCCCCTCTCACTACCCTAACCCTAACCCTCTCTTCCTGGCAGCCTGACCCTAAACCTCCTTTAATTGCAGCCTGACCCTAACCCTCCCTCCCATGCAGCCTGACCCTAACACTTCCTCTCCTGCAGCCTGACCCTAACCCTAATCCTAACCCCAACCCCAACCCTAACCCTAACCCTGCGGAGATAATTTACTTACCTGTTCCAGGTCCGGCAAAAGCAGCAGCGGAGGTGCAGTGGAAGGATGCTGGAGGGATATCGCGCATTGCGAAAGTGAATGGGTGAAGTATGCCGAACGGCATACTCACCCATTCACAAAAAAAAAAGTAACTTTCGGATGTCCCTGTCGAATGTTGTTTCGGTGAGTGTAACTGGGGCTGGACATTGTTGAAATAGGTGCGAGGAGTTGATCAAGGGAAGAGGTGGAAGCTGCAAAATCAAGGGAATTGAGGCTCTTTCGGGAAAAAATACGTTTGGGTGACTGGGAAGTAGAGGGGGAAGAAGAGAGGGAGAAGCAGATAAGATGATGATCAGAGAGGGGGAAGGGAGAGATGGAGAAGTCAGGCAGGGAGCATGAGCGTGAGAAAACGAGGTCAAGGGAATGACCCAGGTTGTGGGTGGCTTCTGAAGTCCATTGTGATAGGCCAAGGGAGGAGGAAAGAGAAAGAAGTTTTGTGGTGCCGCGGTCTGAGGAGTTGTCAATGGGGATGTTGAAGTCACCTAGGATAAGGTTGGGGAGGTTAGAAGACAAAAAGTGGGGGAGCCAGGCTCCAAAGTTATCAATGCATTTGGAGGTGGGACCAGGGGGGTGGTGGATGCAAATGCAGTGGACCTCAAAGGAGGTGAAAGTGAGAGAGGGCTCAGTGGGTATGACACTAAATGTGCAAGAAGGGGAGAGGAGGATGCCCACACCACTGCCAGGGCATTCGCCAGGCCTAGGGGTGTGGGAGAATGAGAGACCACCATAGGAGATGGCAGCAGGGGAGGTAGTATCAGAGGTTGAGAGCCAGGTTTCAGTGATGGCGAGAAGGTTGCAGGAGTTAGAAATGAAGAGGTCATGGATGACAGGGATCTTGTTACAAACGGATCTGGCTTTTCAGAGAGCGCAGGAGAATGGGAGAGAAGGAACCGGAGTAATGTGGATTAGATTGGAGGGGTTGCATGAGCGAGGTAATGCACAAGGGAGAGTGGTCTGACATGGATAGGGGGTAAAGGTGGGTATGAGAAGGGAAGGGGAGCCTGATGGAGGAATGGGAGATATGGGGTATGGTGTGAGTAGGATGGGTGGGAGGTGGATGGAGAGACAAGGGCCATGACAGTATGAAGGAGGCACAAAGAAGTGATAAAGTCAAGAATAACTGGAGAGAGGTTCTTTAGAAATAAAAGGTGTGTGCAAAAAAATAAAAGCAAGAATATCAAAATAATAGATTTTGGCAGAGATATATAGTGCAAGGTTAATATAAGTTCCAAGCAGTAACCAGAAGCAGCAGCAGAGTGGCTTCTTTGTGGAATGTCCATGAATGGATTTTCAGAGGAGAGTCCATGAAATGCAGGTGTTTAGATTGAAATTTAAAATACCTCAATTCTTTTTGTTGGTAAAGTTGTTGTTGGGCAGAGTATTGATCTGTTTTCTCTGTTTTCCTCCTGTTTAACTCCAGTGTAACTCCGAAATTAAACTCCACTTAAAATTATCCACTTTAAATTTATATACTAAAGCAGCCAAACGCCTAGCAGCCTACACTAAGCTAATAAATAGGAATACTGACATGTGTAGACCCTGATTGCTAACAACATTCAGGATCCTCCCAATTGAAGGTGCAATAAAGTTTAACACTCAAACCCTAATATGCCAGACCACAGTTATCAATCAAAATCTCTAACAAATATATCTCCACAGCCCTTTAAGGGGGTAATGGGTAATTACCTAAAAATTAAACCTTAGTATGCAGCATATAGTTAAACTAGATAGCAGAGGAAGGACCCACCATTGCCATGTTGGGAATACTGGGGGGCTGAAGACACATTATGGGGGATAATGGGGGGCTGGAACAGAGGCAAGATGGCGGCGCCCAGCGGTCCACGAGGACGCCGGAGACCGCCGCTGGAGCAGCCCGTGAGACGCCGGAGCCCTCTGGTCAGGTAAGTAACGCGGCTTCTGCCGCGCAACGTTACAATATATATATAAATAAAAAGCCATTCTGCTCCTCCCCGTTATACGCATGCATAGTAGCATCCACACATTGGGATGCTACTGCGCATGCCCAATGTTGAGGAGCAAAGTAAACTTTAAAAAAATGAAAACCACTAAAAAAGACATTCCACAGTCCCTCCTCCCAGTCCCCTTTTACTTACCTTTAGCAGCGGTAGGAAGCTCCCAGTATTGGGACCCGACGCCACCCTGTCTACCTGTCTGTATTCAGGAAGTTCCTGCCACATCCAAGATGGTGGTGGGGGTCCTACCAGAGAAGGCACCCGCTATAGCCATCTTGGGTATACGTGGGGGCTGGAGACATATGATGGGGAATACTGGGAGGCGGGAGACACATGGTGGGGGATGCTGGGGGGCTGGAGAGACATGATGGGGAATACTGGGAGCTGGAGTCACATGATGGGGAATACTGGGAGCTGAAATTACATATATAGGGAATACTGAGAGGCTGGAGACATATGATGGGGAATATTTTGATGGTCCTTTGACTAGTATAAAAAAGGACAAAGAAATCTTATTTCCTAAGCCTTATTTACTAAGTGACAATTGTTTCTTTTGCTTGTTTCTAGCTTGATATGTATAACTCCAATGAGATCAAGTTAGTTTAAATGAGGAGATGGTACCACTCCTGCGGTCAGAAGCTCTCTCAGTCCACCGAAGCACAAGATGCATCAGAAACAATAATCACTATATGCTTTCTTTGATCTGACCAAAGGTGTATCGTGGCATAGGAACAGCGCTCCTCTTGGTAATGCATTCGGGAAGATGTGGCGCTCTTTTTAGTATCAAAGTACAGAGATTTTGTCGGGCATTTTAGCTGTCGCTGATTTTTGTTGAGGGAATTTATTTTTGTCGATAATTTAAATGGTCGGTAATTTTTGTTGTCAGGATTTTTTCCATGTTGGGATTTCTTCAGTACGGAAACGCATGTAGGTATTTCTAAACTGGATCATTGGGAATATGACTACCACTGATTATAACAGGATATTGATGAGAAATTCATATTTTTAAAAAAGTTCTGTGAATAATTGATGTTGGTGAACAGAATCAAACAAGTCAGGGTTTATAACAAAAGTCTAAATATGTTGTTGGTAGTTAAAAAGAGCATCTAAAAACTGTATATGCAAATGCTAAGTATATAATATAACATTTAATACACCCTATTTTTTCTTTGACAATCATAACTGTCTTGATTTTGGTGAGATAGTCCCAATTCTAGTTTGCAATTTTTAACAAGCCAATCAGAAAATTATGAGATATAGATTAGTGTGATTGTAATTAGCAGTATATAGAAAGCACAACTCATCCTTTAAAAACCTTTCAAAATTCATTCTGTACATAAATGTTCCTTTTCCTCCATTACCAAGATGATAGGACTAGCGAAAGTTAAGGGCATTCAGCGGAATCAAAATATTCATGAATTCCTGGGCATAATAGAGATGCAGTAGATTTCTAATTTGAAAGTCTCAGAACCCAAACTCTGATTTTTAATTGAAGTGGCTATATCACTTATATTAATTAATATAAAAGTATTTTGTTTAAAAAAATGGAACCAGTATGATTTTTTAAAATCATTTTGGTTATTGCTTTCTTTCCAATGGGATTACCCAAAAAAGTAGGAGTTTGGGTGCAATAAACATAATTGGGTAAGACCTGAGATAGGTCAAAAACATTGGCTATAGACGTTTAATGCACCTTAGATAGCAATGGAGCTGATAGGGCCTTTGATAAGGTAAAAATAAAATACAATAAAGTTCCTAGTTCACAAATTACCATATTTTTTTTTAAAGCACTTCCGCACTCTCAGTGCATTTTTTATGCTTAATTTTGCTAAAGTAAGTGCAGACTTTGCCAACCGAGCCCATACTGCCCTATTTAAATAACTCCACCCACTTTTCTTAACTTTCTACTTATGGAGAACTTGCACGCCCCTTCTTAAAGATCTCATTAGGCACAGAGTTATACTCGGAGTGTTAGAGGTTTCCGTGTGTAACATCTGGATGGCGTGTGCACAGTTTACAAAAAAAAAAAGCCAAGATACGCAAACAGCATTTGTCATGACCCTGACCTCACCTGAGGCTTTCGTGACTTATCTGGGGCTCAAGGGGTTAATCACAACAGCCACCCGGTCTGTTCTCCAATGACTAATGCCCCCTCTCCCACCCCAAATATGACTTATTACCAATGAACTGCCACCACCAAGGCTATTCACAGGAGGCCTTCGGTTCTCCTTTACACTCTAGCACAGTTATACTTTATCAGAATTATCATCAACCCAGAATGACCTCTTCTGTTACCATTCAGTAGCGTTTAATAACCGAGGTGGTCTGACACGTGAATCCGTAAGAACACAGAGACATGAAATTATTAATTGATATTTAATATGATAATAATCACAATGCTTAGTTACAGAGAATAACAAAATGGACATACAATATGCAAACAGTTTCTTATAAAATGAAAGGGGGAAACACAGAAAGACTTACGCACAAGAACCTTCCGTGTCGGGACAGACCAGAAATCAGGGTCACCTCTTCCGTTTGGAAGTCTCATGAAGTGAGCCCCCGTGTATGTATCATACACACTTTTTAAAGACCAAAACCTGCTCCTGAATCTTCTTCATAGATCTAGCTTTTATGACCCCCCTAATAAACTGATCCATTTACAACAGGGCCCTAACCTGACCACTTTGTTCTGCCCTACTACATTCAAGGTATTTCCCTGAATCACCAGACCCTGGCCAAACAGAGGTCACGCTATATACAGATATTTAATTTGTACACATATTTGATTATATCCTGATATCTTCGCTTTCTAAAAAGTTGACAGGAGAACAAGTCACCTGCATGACTGTGTATCCTGCTTACCTTACTCATCAGCATAGCCCCTTCTGGATAAATCATCAGCATTGCTGTGATCAGAACCTTTTTGTGCTGTACAGTGAAAGTATATTGCTGGAGGGACAGACTCCACCTGAGCAGCTTACCATTGGTCACAGCAACCAACTGAGGGGATTGTGATCTATGATCACTGTAAACTCTCGCCCATACAGGTAGGTCTGCAGGTTCTGCAGTGCCCAGACAATGGCCAAATGCACATTCTCCCCTGGTCATTGACCACTTATTTGGGGAGCGATGTTAGGCTTATGTGCAAAAAAAGAGTGTTCCTTCCCCCAGTCGTTTACCTGACTGAGCACATCTCTCAGTCCCTAGTTGAAGACACCTGTTAGAACCATGCATTGTCCTTTACCATTAGAGGCCGACCACACTGAATTTTGGGCCAAAGATGTAGAACTACCTTGAAAGAAGCCAGCTGCACCTGCGCTAATTCCTCTCCATCAGGAATGTCCTTTAGGGACCCCTCGTGTGTAGCCACACCTGATGATTCTACTAAGGGGTCTGGTTCCCATGTACTCCCTCTAGTATCGGTATCAGGGTATTTTTTGTTTTGTCATGACAGCCATCAGACTGGTCTGTCCCATACCCCCTAGAAACTGCAGTGTCTCTAAGTCATGTATCCCATAGGTTATCACCGCACTGATACATATAGTATGTAAAGTGGGTGCAAACTGGGAACCCTGATCACTTAACGCTCCCTTGGGGGACCCTACCCTTGAGACAGAGGCGATCAGGACATTTAGATTTGTAGGCAGTCTTATCCCCTCAGTCTCCTGTAAGACTCTCCTCCCTCTATCCCGTTCTTCCTGTCCCCAAACGACACTTTTCCTTGCAGTGTCTCCTGACACATGTAAGTAAGCTGGATGAAGGGGGAGGGAGACTTTTCATGTCTCAGGGATATTCGGCTAGCTGCAGACTTCCCTCCCCCTCCCCAGGGGGTAATTGTGCAGACCTAGTTTGTACACACTCAGATGATGACACACCTCCGGGACAAAAGCACACCCCTCTTCCCTGTCACAGTCTAGGTTACCCCATACAACATCACTAGAACAAACCGGTTATTGACCCAGCCCATCCCTTTCCAAAATCTCTCTGCCTGGGTTAAACGCAGATTGTGGCAGTTTGCCGATATTAATCTCAAACAATACTGAACCAACATTTTCTCCCTCCTTCCCCTCACATTGGGCCTGATCCAGAGCTATGATGTAGCGCTGAGTGTTCTAACGCTCAGTGTTACATCGCTGACTCCCCCCTGGCACTCCCCCTGTGCGGGCGTATGGCCCCTTCCTTACGCCGGCTGAAGGCTACCGGTACAGATGGGTTACACATGTCTGGAATAAGTTGGCATCTATCTTCCCTTCCCTGTTTCCCATACATAGAGACTACCTCAGAGGCAGGGGGAGGCGGTCTAGTGAGACACACCTCAGAGACAAAAGCAAACACTTCTTCCCTGTCACAGTCTAGTTTACCCAATACAAAATCGCTAATACAAATAGGTTCTTGACTCAGCCCATCCCTTTCCAAAATCTCTCTGCCTGGGTTAAACGCAGATTGGGGCAGTTTGCTGATATCAATCTCAGACACAACTGAACCAACATTTTCTCCCTCCTGTTCCCCACACATCATGACTCTATCAGATGTAGAGGTAGGCAATTTGCCTAAACCAGTGTCCGTGACAATGGAACACACATTTTGCTTACCACCTCCCAGATTACACAGTTCAGGACTACATGCACCACCAGCATTAACACCTTCCACCCCAGAATCAGCACCTATGCTATTTGACACAGACTGTACAATCCCTCCACACAAGTCATCCTTACATAATGCATTAGCATTAGTAGCACTACTGCTCCCAACCTTTGGCAATGTATCCCAATTAGCTTTGTCACCCTTAGAACTCAGCACAGACTTTATAGGCATTGCATTCACACCATCAAGTAGCACCCTAGCAGATTTGCTGCCTTCTGACTTTCCTGCACTGCCTGGAATCTGGAAAGAAACATGGTTAGATTTCAGCCTATCAGAATTTGTGGATTCAGGGGAAGCAGTGCAGGTCTCTAGGTCAGCACTAATCCCTGCTGCCTCCTCACCCCTCTTCTCTTCATGAGTGAAATCATCTGCAGCATCAGAAAGAGGAGGGGGGATTGGGTCAGTTGTGGTGTCAGTGTGGTCACTCACTACTCCCTCCCTTCCTTCAAGAGTTAAGTCCCTAGATTTAACCATTTGCCTGGTAGTTACAGCTTTAGATGGGAGAGGCACTTCCTCCCCTCCTGTGAGGACTGATGGACACAATTCAGGAATCCATGCACAGCTATTAACACGTTCCTCCCCAGAATCAACTCCTTTAACAATCACCCTGACATGACACACTAGCATTTTTAGCAATATTGCTCTCAGCCCCTGCCTCAGGGCATGGCACTTGCAACAAAGCATGTTTTGATGGCAACATAGCAACATTAGCATGGTCATCAGTCACATGGACATGGCTCTGGACGCACAAGTATAATCTCAGCACCTGTGTCCCTCAAATCCACAGTTACCTTGGCACCTACTGTGACGGTTTGCAGGTTGTCCATCTGGGTCTTCTGGGCTCTAGCAACACACATTACTGATGGTACCTCCCTGTTAGGCTGCAGCCCTCCTGCAGATGTCATAGAGTTCAACCTTTCCGGACAGGCAACGCTGATGTGCCCTATCTGGTCGCAAATAAAACAGTGACGGTTATTCCAATATCCAGGGTTCAATATCCAGAGTTTTGCAAGCTCCAACTGGTGCCTTCTTTCTGCCTCTCGCTCAGCCGCTTCTCTCTCCGCTTGTCATTCTCCGGTTTCTCTATCCATGGCAGCTTGTCTTTCTGCCCGCTCTGCAGCTTCTCTCTCCTGAAACTGTTGGATGAGCTGCAGTTTAATGGCAATGTCTGCTGGCCCCAAATATCCATAGCTGTATCCACAGATGAACTATCAGAGTGCTCAGAAAGTGACAATCCAGGATTTGGCACAATGTCTACTGCTAATTCATTGTCCTCAGCAGGACTCTGCTCGGTGCTCTCAGACTCTGCTAGCAACAGAGCCTCTATCAATTGGTCTTTAGTCTTTCCACGACTTGAGACTCCTTTTTCCTCACACTGCGCAATCAACGCATCCTTTACCATACTTTTGTATTCAGCCGCCATCTCCACTGTACAGTAGCAAAATAAAAGAAAGAAAACAAGAGAAAGGGAGGGGAAGAAACTTGCACTGTATGTCTTCACAAACTAATAAGCATTGAGTTCAGTCTCTGGTGAATTAGTTTGAAGTTCCTCTAGCAGGCACCACACAAACCTAATTCACTTTAGTTCTCAAAAACAAAATATATATATACCAAAATATATATTTATCCCACACGCTTGCCACCAAACAGAGGTCACGCTATATACAGATATTTAATTTGTACACATGATATTTGATTATATCCTGACAGGCATGCGTATATTTAGGTATGATATTAAGTGTGAATCCGGTCCTTGTATCATTATCTAAACAACTGTCTAATAACTACTACAATTATGAGAAATCATGTGCAATTAAAATAGTTTAAACATTATTGCATATTGTTATGAAAAGTAAAAATGCATATTGACTTTCAAGATATTTAGTGCTGTGATTCTAATCCTTATATTTAATTCCCTCAACAGTCGTTGCTCACAAGTGCTGAAGGTATTTCCTGATCGTTCTTTACAGGTACTTTTATTCCTTAAAAACCTGTTTATACTGCAACAATAAGAGCTAGATTAACCATAAACAAAGGGGACCCCACACACTAGACCATTTCTAGAAGCGGGTGAGCCGATTGCATGAAGGGCTTCCCAAGGTATATTAAAGGGGTCGCCCAGCAGTGCTGTCCTCTTTAAGTCACCCTGCCCCTGGCTTAAACCGTGGCTCACATAGATGTCGGCTGCATCAGATAACAGATGCGGCCGTGTTCTTCACATCCTATGGGAGCCCTGTAGGACCAAGTCTGTTCTGTGAATGACGTGACCTAAAAATTCGGCCGCAGAATTCATGGAAACAGATTTGATCCTAAAGGGTTCCTGTAGGAGTCTTGTATAACTGATACTGTTAATGTGAATAACGCAGCCGCATCTGTTAGGTCTGAGTCATTCAAGCTAAGAGAGTGCCACAAAGGAAGCAGGAAGAAGAAAACTGCCAAGGTAAGTGATGATTGGAATACATTATTAAAGAGAAATTTGGGATATACAAGGTGCAAAAGAAAGAGGCAGAAGTGAATAACAAGGCACATATGCAAGGGGCAGAAATGGATCCTGAACACACATACAAGAAGCACACAGGACAGCAAAAAACTGGAGGCATATAGGTGCAGGAGAGGATAACAGAAGGCATACCAAGGTGTATAGTGTATATGCATGGTGGGCAGGGGAGATTCTTAAATTGTATAGGAAGAGCTCTGGTAAGCCCTTACGAACAATCCTTCATTACACATCAGCCCCAATTTACATGGGGTGGGTGCGTATGGGTTAAGGTATGGTCCAGGGTTTGGAAGTGCAGTATGTGCGAGGGGAGTGAACTTCTTTTGCACATATAGAATATAAGATCGCACTGCCGTAACTTTGCCTCCGCTGTGTTATGAGGGCAGGATGTATTAATTCTGGATTCGCTTCTCTTATATTTGTTGACTGTAAGGGGCTTCATAAATGAATATCTCCTGCTACATAATACCATTTATGAGTGGCTAATCTGTGGACACTGTGCTATTGTATTTGTGAACAGTGTCAAATGCACAGAAAAGTTTGCTGTGTGCAGTAACGTAGCCACAAACTCTTCTCATGAGAGTGAGAAGGAATGACGTAGTTCTAAGACTAAAGACCTCAACACCACTTCAACTTTAAAGTCTTTGCATCTAAGTATTTTTCATCCCCTACTAGCTTTGAATAACACAATGCTTCATGTGTTTTCAGATAAGAAGGTTTTCTGAATAAAGCATAATGCGATTTTCCTGTAACCTTTTTCTCTGTTCCTTCCTAGGCATTTCCTCTGAATTCTTTCAGACAAACAAGAGAAACTAGAGAGTGATTGTAATTAATGGCATTTGTTCAAGCACAGAAATGGATCATGTAATAAAATTGTAAGAGAATTCTATGAAAGTATAAGAAATAAGAAAGACCTTTTTAAGGTAAAACTATGACTAAATTTCATTTTTACCAATAAAAAAGTCATTTTTCATGGCTTTTGACTAAGTTTCCTGTGACATGTGGGGTCTGAACATATTTATGCTATGTAGATACATAATACTTGAAAAAAATACAACATAACTTGAGTTGGAGAGAGAGGAAAACAAGTGGAAATGCACTCCTCAGCAAAACTGTGTTAAACTATTGGTGAGTGTTCCACTGTAAAGTAAACAGAACATCAAATACAAATGGAGCATCACTTTAGTTTCTTAATTCTTGAAAATATGAAACAGATCTCTAACCATGACCAGTTCTGACCCATACTTGAATTCCGCCATGATTACACCTTACTGCTGACCTTTGTGTCACGTGCGGTAGCCTCCGCTGTTCATCTGGCGCCGCGTCCCCCGCTGATCCTGCTGTCTCTGCGTCGGAGCCTGTCATACCCCCGACGCGAGTCCTGGCTGTTGCCTAGCAGCCAGGACGCTCTCCCCAGCGCTCGTCAGGCGCCGTCTCCTCTAACATGCGTCCTGGTGTTACCTTAGTAAGCAGGGCGCATTCTGCTGCCGTCAGGGTGCGCGCTGCTCAGCCTATCACTGGCCTCTTTCCCCTATTTAAGGCAGGAGCTCTTACAGCTCTCTGCCGATTATAGCTCTTTGCTGGCAGCTTCTCTCTCTCTTTCTCATCTCCTCTCTGGCTAGTTCTTTTTCTCTTGATGATACTGGGGAGGGGTGCTGAAGACATGAAGGGGGATACTGGGGAGGGGTGCTGAAGACATGAAGGGGGATACTGGGGAGGGGTGCTGAAGACATGAAGGGGGATACTGGGGAGGGGTGCTGAAGACATGAAGGGGGATACTGGGGAGGGGTGCTGAAGACATGAAGGGGGATACTGGGGAGGGGTGCTGAAGACATGAAGGGGGATACTGGGGAGGGGTGCTGAAGACATGAAGGGGGATACTGGGGAGGGGTGCTGAAGACATGAAGGGGGATACTGGGGAGGGGTGCTGAAGACATGAAGGGGGATACTGGGGAGGGGTGCTGAAGACATGAAGGGGGATACTGGGGAGGGGTGCTGAAGACATGAAGGGGGATACTGGGGAGGGGTGCTGAAGACATGAAGGGGGATACTGGGGAGGGGTGCTGAAGACATGAAGGGGGATACTGGGGAGGGGTGCTGAAGACATGAAGGGGGATACTGGGGAGGGGTGCTGAAGACATGAAGGGGGATACTGGGGAGGGGTGCTGAAGACATGAAGGGGGATACTGGGGAGGGGTGCTGAAGACATGAAGGGGGATACTGGGGAGGGGTGCTGAAGACATGAAGGGGGATACTGGGGAGGGGTGCTGAAGACATGAAGGGGGATACTGGGGAGGGGTGCTGAAGACATGAAGGGGGATACTGGGGAGGGGTGCTGAAGACATGAAGGGGGATACTGGGGAGGGGTGCTGAAGACATGAAGGGGGATACTGGGGAGGGGTGCTGAAGACATGAAGGGGGATACTGGGGAGGGGTGCTGAAGACATGAAGGGGGATACTGGGGAGGGGTGCTGAAGACATGAAGGGGGATACTGGGGAGGGGTGCTGAAGACATGAAGGGGGATACTGGGGAGGGGTGCTGAAGACATGAAGGGGGATACTGGGGAGGGGTGCTGAAGACATGAAGGGGGATACTGGGGAGGGGTGCTGAAGACATGAAGGGGGATACTGGGGAGGGGTGCTGAAGACATGAAGGGGGATACTGGGGAGGGGTGCTGAAGACATGAAGGGGGATACTGGGGAGGGGTGCTGAAGACATGAAGGGGGATACTGGGGAGGGGTGCTGAAGACATGAAGGGGGATACTGGGGAGGGGTGCTGAAGACATGAAGGGGGATACTGGGGAGGGGTGCTGAAGACATGAAGGGGGATACTGGGGAGGGGTGCTGAAGACATGAAGGGGGATACTGGGGAGGGGTGCTGAAGACATGAAGGGGGATACTGGGGAGGGGTGCTGAAGACATGAAGGGGGATACTGGGGAGGGGTGCTGAAGACATGAAGGGGGATACTGGGGAGGGGTGCTGAAGACATGAAGGGGGATACTGGGGAGGGGTGCTGAAGACATGAAGGGGGATACTGGGGAGGGGTGCTGAAGACATGAAGGGGGATACTGGGGAGGGGTGCTGAAGACATGAAGGGGGATACTGGGGAGGGGTGCTGAAGACATGAAGGGGGATACTGGGGAGGGGTGCTGAAGACATGAAGGGGGATACTGGGGAGGGGTGCTGAAGACATGAAGGGGGATACTGGGGAGGGGTGCTGAAGACATGAAGGGGGATACTGGGGAGGGGTGCTGAAGACATGAAGGGGGATACTGGGGAGGGGTGCTGAAGACATGAAGGGGGATACTGGGGAGGGGTGCTGAAGACATGAAGGGGGATACTGGGGAGGGGTGCTGAAGACATGAAGGGGGATACTGGGGAGGGGTGCTGAAGACATGAAGGGGGATACTGGGGAGGGGTGCTGAAGACATGAAGGGGGATACTGGGGAGGGGTGCTGAAGACATGAAGGGGGATACTGGGGAGGGGTGCTGAAGACATGAAGGGGGATACTGGGGAGGGGTGCTGAAGACATGAAGGGGGATACTGGGGAGGGGTGCTGAAGACATGAAGGGGGATACTGGGGAGGGGTGCTGAAGACATGAAGGGGGATACTGGGGAGGGGTGCTGAAGACATGAAGGGGGATACTGGGGAGGGGTGCTGAAGACATGAAGGGGGATACTGGGGAGGGGTGCTGAAGACATGAAGGGGGATACTGGGGAGGGGTGCTGAAGACATGAAGGGGGATACTGGGGAGGGGTGCTGAAGACATGAAGGGGGATACTGGGGAGGGGTGCTGAAGACATGAAGGGGGATACTGGGGAGGGGTGCTGAAGACATGAAGGGGGATACTGGGGAGGGGTGCTGAAGACATGAAGGGGGATACTGGGGAGGGGTGCTGAAGACATGAAGGGGGATACTGGGGAGGGGTGCTGAAGACATGAAGGGGGATACTGGGGAGGGGTGCTGAAGACATGAAGGGGGATACTGGGGAGGGGTGCTGAAGACATGAAGGGGGATACTGGGGAGGGGTGCTGAAGACATGAAGGGGGATACTGGGGAGGGGTGCTGAAGACATGAAGGGGGATACTGGGGAGGGGTGCTGAAGACATGAAGGGGGATACTGGGGAGGGGTGCTGAAGACATGAAGGGGGATACTGGGGAGGGGTGCTGAAGACATGAAGGGGGATACTGGGGAGGGGTGCTGAAGACATGAAGGGGGATACTGGGGAGGGGTGCTGAAGACATGAAGGGGGATACTGGGGAGGGGTGCTGAAGACATGAAGGGGGATACTGGGGAGGGGTGCTGAAGACATGAAGGGGGATACTGGGGAGGGGTGCTGAAGACATGAAGGGGGATACTGGGGAGGGGTGCTGAAGACATGAAGGGGGATACTGGGGAGGGGTGCTGAAGACATGAAGGGGGATACTGGGGAGGGGTGCTGAAGACATGAAGGGGGATACTGGGGAGGGGTGCTGAAGACATGAAGGGGGATACTGGGGAGGGGTGCTGAAGACATGAAGGGGGATACTGGGGAGGGGTGCTGAAGACATGAAGGGGGATACTGGGGAGGGGTGCTGAAGACATGAGGGGGGAGGCGGGGGAGGGGGGCTGAAGACATGAGGGAGGAGACGGGGGGCCTGGAGACATGATGGTGGATACTGGGGGGGAGGGGTGGAGACATGGTGGGGGCTACTGGGCAGCTGATTAAATGATGTGGGATACTCGGGGGTGACATAATAGTGGATACTGGGTTGCTGGAGACATGATGTGGTGGGTACTGGGTGGTTGGAGACGATGGGGATTCTGGGTAGCTGCAGACATGATGGGGTTAGGGGGGGCTGGATACATAATGGTGGATACTGAGGAGGCTGGAGACACATGATGGGGATACTGTGGGGCTAAGGACTTAATGGGAATATTGAGGGACTGGAGACATGATGGAGGATACTGGGAGGTTGGACACATGGTAGGGACTACTGGGGGGAGCTGGGGAGACATGATGAGCAATACTGGGAGCCTGCAGATACAAAAATTAAAAACAAACATATGATATATAGTCTGTATTGTGTGGCGGTTTTTAAGATGAATGTCTGTCTTGTATAGTGATGACTATGATTTACTTTCTTTTATTGTGGCTACAAGATTATGCTTATGACGCTTACTATAATCTAGGATGGTAACTGGTGTTATATTGTTAAACAGAATTTCACAGATTTAAGCTTCGCAGGGGGGAACCAAACACCGCAGTACCGGCCATGACACATATATATGGGACTGTATAAAAGGCTGGACACATATATATGGGACTGTATAAAAGACTGGACACATTTATATGGGACAGTATAAAAGGCTGGACACATATAAACATAAGGGGGCAATAATAAAGGCTGGACATATAAATATTTTTGCACCAAGCACTTAATTTTGGGAAATTGTTATGGAATATTTCCAATATTCACTTTATGTTAATGTATAATGAGTACCACCAGGGAGGCAGCCGTAAAATACAGGATGCCGCCGCTGTGGGCTTGCCCCCCAGGCTAAAGTTTGCCAGACAGCCCCTGGTTACAGTGTACACAGTAGGGAGGCGCGCATGCGCCGTATACGTGCCCAGACTAGGAAATGCCCGAGCGCCATCTTAGTGTGGGGAGATTGGATAGCGATAAATATTTGCAACATAAAAAGCATCGAAACTGATAAAACCAGAGGTATAATTTGCCAGGCTGAACAATATATTAGGTTCCAACATTATAATCGGTTAAAACGATGTATTTAGCGCTTCCTGCCCTTGGTTGGTCATGCAGACGCCATTATAAGTGTGGGAATGTGGGCTGTCATACGGCAACATCAATGTGAATAAACAATTTCCCAAATTGTAATACATCCTCACACAAGATAAAAGAAAACATCATTGGTACATGTAAACAATATTTAAAATATTTAGGATACTTAGAATGTCTAAAAATCATCTCGGACACTTCAAAATTCTTCACAATGGGCATTCTTTCATACAATAAAAAAAAAAAAAACACTTCCAAGAGTCCTATACAAAACTTTTTCAATAACTAGTTTCCTTAAAACCTTTCTAAAGAGGAACTTATCTATAAAGGAGGGATAATGATACTATCAACACCAAACCATATTACTAATTGTATTAAAAAATTTAAAAAATATTATCTGTGAAAAATATTACAATATGGTAAAAATAACATTAGTGACAGAAACATATAAGACCTTAAAAGTATAAAAAATACTTAAAATGTCCTACATGACCCATACTGAAACAAAAATAGTAATAATGATAAAAGTATGTATATCGTATGTATTTATGAACTGAACACTGATAAAACCACACACTTGGTCCTCGGGCTGACTGTAGGACAGGGGGATATTAAAAAGATTAAAACACTTTATGGGACTAAATTCTCAGGACTATCTAACATGGTTGGTGTTGGAAGACAGCAACGGAAAGTAAGACGCAAGTCTATCCAAATCCGAAGCTTGTTAACAACACCAACCAAACAGATGCAAAATAGCTAGAAGGAGACTATACAGAGAACCTACAAGAGCTATAAAAACTATAAAAAGGGGGCAATCTCATAGTGTTCATTCAGGCCAAAGGGAGATATTGTATTTAATTCATATAGCCATCTCATTTCTCTTTGGGAAAGTTTATTGGGTAAATCACCACCCCTCTCCCCTAATGTGACATGCTCGATCATTTTAAAAGTCAAGCCCGAAGGATCCGCATTATGGGCTTTTCAAAAGTGTTCAGATACACGATGACCGGTGACTCTATTTTTTATATTTCTGACGTGTTCTTGTATCCTGAGTCTGATGTTACGTTTAGTTTTGCCCACATATTTTTTCTTGCACGGACATTCCAACATTCCAAGTCTTTAAAGACCGCACGGTGTAGTTTAGGCAAAAGGAGACGTGCTAATGTCGCCTTGGGGAGGTTTAAGTTAGAAGTAGTAGGGGGGGAGGGATTTAGATTAGCTTGGGAGGGCGGGGGAGGATTTCTCTGTGTCTATTTTCCTTCTTAAGAAGAAAAATACGCACGGTTACTTAAGGAAGCCCTATGGCACTCTTAAGTGCCATAAGGTTCCTAAAAATGGGGATGGGTTGAGGGGCAGGGAGGGTGAGTTACGTTACGACCGCACTCATTCTTATCTTACCCATAAATCCGTTCCCTAATTACTGAAAGCAGCAAAGTTTAAAACCTAGAAGAGCAAAGTGTAAAACCGAGAAGAGTAATGCCGCATAGAACTTTGAAAAGTTCTCCCATAGCCCGAAACACGTCAGTCAGCCTGCAGACTATATTCAGCTTTCAGATCAAGATCTTTATATGTAATTGCCGTAGTGATGCGCCTATACCCGGTTCCTTACATTTTTTGGCCCCCTCAGCTCTTATCATTTCAGCTGTCTTGGTATGGAACAATAATGTGGATTTTATTTGGAATTTTCTATGTGTTTTAAATGTATTTTTTTTTCTTTTTATCTCCTTTCATGTGATAAGAGGGGGATCTTAGATGCATAGAACTAAGAACATATGCAAAATTGACATAGGACTATAGTTGTTATCAAAAATTGTATTTCTTTCATGAATTACCAACATTAATATATGAAGAGCTCCAGCGCTTATTTCACACACCCACTTTTCCATTTATTAATGTACAGTAAACGCATGCCCAAAAAAGTGCACTCAATCCAGATCAGAACGTAAACTTAAAGGACCATTTACGTCAAGCATTCGCTCCTGATGCAGGTCCTGTCTAAGTCCAGGGGGCACACACTCCACAACCTATTTTGGGTCCTTTTTTTCAGAATTAAGTTCATAAGGGGACCTACGCAAGTCTTTTCCGTAAGTGCCCTTGAAAGTAACATCAGCGCATGCGCTCGACAGATTGGGGCCGCCAAGATCTGCATCCGAACGTACGCAGATCCATGCTTAGAATTTAAGGTAGTGTCAAGAACTCCTTCTGAAAGAGGGAAGTGCCAGGGGTATGCATTTCCTCTTCCGTGCCTAATTACAGATCTCAGTCAGGTCCAAAGGGTTTATATTTCTAGAATAATGATAATATAAATATTGATCAAGATAATTATTCAGAAACACAAAATTATATGAAAACATATAATCGTAAATATTTTTATATCTCCTAAAGGTATATAAAGCACAGTTTTGTTTCTATATACCATAAAATGAATATCTTGAAGGCAAGATAAAATGCATTCTTGTAAAACCCATATATCTACTAACATTTGCATGGCATAAACTGAACAAATAAGCCCTTTCTGGCTGCACCCAAACTCTGTCCTGTGTCCATCCAAACTCCAACTCTTTTTATGTGGCTGCATAGACAAAAAATCTACCCTGCCTCCAGTCTAGTCCACTTATCAGGACAAACTGGAAGGCAGGACAGTCACCTGAAACTGGGACTGTTCCAATGGAATTGGGACAGATGGGAGGTATATATATATACATACATACATACAGTGGAGAACTCAACTATGTGTCAATAGAATAATACAGAAGGATAAATATATAATCCTCTTATTATAAATATTGCTATATATACCATGAGATTAACAGGACTGCACATCATAGTATAACAAAGGGAAATGTATAGACATAGCAGTGTCCATAGATCAGCGAACTCCCAGAAATATTTCCTCACAGAAAATAAATAAAAATAAATCTTTATTTAATCAATTAAAAGACAATAAAAATAGATAGAAAATTGAATGGAAAAGAAAGTAGTGTTTAAAAAATGACTAAATAGTCCTTCAATAATGAAATCTCCAAAATTATCACTAGTACAAAAAATGAAAATGTCAATATCACTATTTAAATTATTCAAATAGTGCTAAACATTTATGCAGGTAAACATACCTAAATATTGTAAATTATAACATTGACACAATATATTATTACTGAAGGCGATTCCATAATCTTCTAGTTTTCTGTGGATTATTTAACAAACTGTTAAAATAAACATTTACTGCAATGATATGCTCACCCACAAGGTGGCCCTATGCAGAAACATGAATGGGAATAGTTGGAGTGAAGATGGAGTGTCAGTATACATTAAAGTTTTCTCCAGACATTCATACATCGCTGATCGTAAAAATGATGATTTTATTGGTTCTGTGCGGATCAGCAGTTGTACGGGTGGCCTAAGGCTGTCTTATGGCAGCGTAAGTCATGTATAATCTGCATGAGAGAGGGGAGTTCACTCTTACTTTTGTGCGGACTGCCAGTCCTCTGTACGTGTGGTAAAAGCACGAAGGGCTAGATCAGGTCCTGCATTACTACTTTGACAATAATATGGCTGATTTTATGTTTTTATTATTTTAATAAAAAAAATGGATCTTTCATACATATAGGATAATTTGCAGAGGACTCCTAAGAAAAAAGACTTTTCATTTACACAGAAATTATATTGCTAATTACAATCAGAAGCAACATCCTACACAGAAAAATAAGTTTAATAACTTTATTAGAATTTTTTTTCATTTTGGTATAAGATTTTTTTTTTTTTACATTTCTACTTGTATTATGGATTTAAATTACAAAACTCAATACACATCTTTAACAGAGCAAACAAAATATACAAAAAGTATAAACAGCGCTTAAATAAAAAATTAGAACTTTACATTTAGATTCAGGTGGTTCTGATGAAACAAACAAGTAAACGGCAACCTTGTATCTAAATTTGTCTTTATTTAAACATATAAAATTTTCTTTAGTGGAATAAGCATATATAATTTGCTCAAACACTGTAAACTTATTATTATCCGGGAAGATAAACAATAGTTATTATGGAGATATCAGGAGGCAATACAAACAATCCTTGTAAATAGGTAGAGGTAATATAGTATTACTTGTGTAGCTTTTGATGAAATAAGTTATTTAATCTGTAGCAAGGTGTAGAAACAACAAGGGCACAGTTATTTGAAGCTCCACATGCATCCAAGGTAATTAGCAGAGGGAACAAAGTACGATATTACCCGATCCTCGGGAGATGAAAGAAAGTGCCGTTCGTCCTCCTCCAGTGCTGTGGGTGTCACTTCACGCACTGAGCTGTAAATCAAAGCGGATGGCCAACGCTCCGCAATGCAGTGTGTCAGCACGAGTTCTGTTCGAATTGCCCAGAATGTCAGACTCTGTTCAACAAAGCATCAAATGCTTTGTGTATTTCAAAACAGCCTCTGTCTCCAGACAGCCCTAACAATCACCTCCAGCAAGCAATCAATGAGCACTTCCACGATAAAAACACCTGCTTACGCGTTTCATCTCACCAGCAGACTTTCTCAAAGCAATGTTAGTCTAGAACAAGGTTGCCATTTAAATATAAGAAACACATCTGTTGCATAATTAATTAATTAATCATACTAGTTATCACACAACGGACTTGATTCAGAGGTGTGCATGGTCGCATTTAAAAAAAAATAAAAAATCCAGTTGCACCCGTTATAATTGTTATCCACTAAAAAGCGCATAGAAGCAATTAAGCAAAAATATTAGAAATGGGACCCCTCGTACATCGGCATTGCGCTTACGTGTGTGCGCAGACCTATGCAACCCATCATTTTTTTTCTATATAGTGTTGTTTTATGTGTAGCAATGTAATAAAGTACTGTATATCCACAAAAACACAATTGTGTATGTTTATACATGGATGTTACATGAAACTTTAACACAATTTACTAAATTTATATATTTTTTAAATAACTTAAAATAATTATTGAAAGGCAACACAAACTAAACAACACTAAAATAAAAAAAAAACACACAAAACAATGGTGTTAAGCAACATTATTTTAATCCAAACTTTTTAACTAAACAAGTAAACATAATAAACTTTTTTCAAACTATTTTCATAAAAAAAAAATTAACAAAAAAAAATAAAAAATGTGTGGCCAGGCTTATTAGAACTTCTTCTAATTGGCCCATTTTAGAAGCAATCTCATGGACCAAATTTTTTGCCTCCAATATTTGACCACAAATGGTGGTCCTTGTTGCTTGATCTGAAAAAGTAAAATAAAATAAAAATATTTTACAAATTAAAACAAAATTACATATTTTTGTCTAAACTTTTTTTTTTTAAATACAGTATTAAACACTTTAATTAAATAAACAAATGTTACATCACAACAGGTTTCCTCAGACCCATGATCACAATGCAGCTAACTTCATACAAAGTGCAAGTACACTCACATTTAAAAAAAAAAAACATGCTTGTCTGCATGTATATTTTTCATTATTTTACACTTTTAAAAATCAACACACATATTTTTAAAATAACCAACATCAACATTAAGAATCTTTGTCTTTCAATATGTGTTTTTACATCAACCTAGCAATGGTCACACTTGTCAGATACCCCGCTCTACTGTGATTAACATAACAAATGAGCCTGACCTAAGTTTTTGGACAGTACACAAGGTGAGCCTCATACACACCCATTGACATTTAATACACAACCACATGTCATCTTCTATTTTATCAACAATCTCTGTTGTATTACTGTCTGTGTGAAAAGGGTATTGCACTGTGCAAACATGTGTAGTTGATTCTATTTACAGTATCATCATGCTTATATGTTTCCATCCCACAAATATTACCTTTAAAGTAATAAAGTGTTAAAATCCAGAGTAATGTTACATTTTCAATGCTGGAAAAATTAATTATTCTAACACTAACTTAAACATTTACTAAGCATTTTGAATATAGTATATTGTAATAAATTACATTAACATCAACATCAATCACAACATTACACAAGTGTGATGCCTCACACTACTGGCAGAGCTGAACTTCGACCGATATTAAAATGTGAATAACATAAAATTGAATGACTATCTGATCATGGGTTTTTGAAGAGTCTTCAATGTGCCTTCAATGTGCCTTCAATGTGCCATGTTCAACAACACATGGTAATGATTGTGATGGATTGTGTACTTGTGATTCTTATAACTTATACATGTAGTACATGCAAAATTATCAACACTAACTTACTTGGGCTTTCTTCTATATTATGGACATGTGAAGGCCCAGGTTGATCTTGACAGTCCAGACCTGTTTAATGTTATGATTTTAGAAGTAAATACGCTACAATATAAATTTACTAACACATTTTAGAATTATACACATGATACAAATTGACACAACATAAAAAAGCCATGTTTCTTTGTAACAGTGTGCTGTATAATGCATTCAAATGTAGTTATTATATACTTTCAAATATTAATAGATTTAACAATTATAAAAATAACCTTTGCCCTAGATCAAAGGTCAGACTGTTACAAACAGATTTGATCAATATTTAGCTGTAAACATTGAAACATAAAAAATTAAAATAACTAATTTTGACTAAATTTTATCAAACATATATATGATTATACAGTTGAATATACACTTTTACACCATAACTGTTATACTTGTTAACATGTGCATGCACTATTTAACACGTCACAATTATACATCAACAGTGTGATATCTTTGAGGCATCATTTCATTTGACTATATAACATTCAAATCAATGTACAATATACATTTTTAGAAAAACTTACTTGAAGGAGGTGTGATATTTTCATTTGGCCTGGGATGTTGGGCATCCTCAT